>JANHAO010001528.1:0-32491 GCA_026873985.1 Saraca asoca
ATTAATTATTAATTAAAATTAATTAGATTAATTTTATATGCCTTTAAATGGTTTGAAGGGCATTTTAGATTTTTGTCAATATTTCGGGGGCCTACTGGGTCACACGTAGAATGGAAAACGAGTTATGGCCATAATTTGAATATAGTAGATATTTAGGGACCAAACTGTAATTTGTTGAAATTACAAGGGACCAAACTGTAATTCGTTGAAATTACAAGGACTAAAAATAGTTTTTCATTGAAGCAAAACGACACGTCATTTTGGCTTCGGGCTGTTGGCCAAACAACATGTCGTTTGGTTTGGCAATTTTCCCCGCTTGGCTTGCATTTGGACACAGAGAAGAAAGAGGGAAAAAAGTGTGAAATACCCAAGCTCTGCTAGGGTTTCATTCCTTGGTCCAATTTCGACTTTTGAAGCTGGAAACTTTGACTCTTCTCTAGCTAGCACTTGGATTAAGGTCAAAAGCTTCAAAATTTGAGGCCAAATTTTGAGCGTTTTTCGGCGTGAGCAACTGGTAGAAGTCGGGACGAGTGGACCGAGGTTCGGTGATGTGATTCCGGCCATCACCTGCAGCAAGCTTGGCCAAAGGTTGGTTGAGCCCTCAACTTTGTATTTGTATTGTAAGAACACACTAAACCAACGAGATCCAGGGTTTTGCTTGGTTCGTTTTTTCGTAAAATTTTTCAATTGTTGATTTTGGGATCGAGCAATTTCATCACCTTCCTCTAGCACCAAAATGTTAACGGTGAAATTTGGTTAGCCCCAAATCCTAGTCAACAGGAGTAGTTCTTGTATCCCCAAGCTGCATTCTGATTAAGAAAGGCAAGAAAATCAATAAGAGCAGGGAGAGGGATGAAAAACCAGATCAAGACCAAGAGATTTTTAACGTGGTTCGACTAAAACCAGGCAGCACTGATCCATAAGCCTATGGTATTGTTTTATTGATCTGATGAAATTTCTACAGAGTTTCAGTGTATGTTTTCTCTAGACCCCTCTTATAATGATCTCCCTTTTCCTATTTATAAAGGCTAGAATGTTACAAATGCAATTACATGATTTGTGTTTTTGTTACATCAAGTCCATCAAGTAATAAATATAAGTGACAAGTACAGTTTCTGCAAATTGGCTTTTGCAAACTGTTAGCCGACTTTTTTAGATTGCTTTCAATGGGTGGGCCTGCATGAGCTGCTTCTTATAGACTGGCCCCAGAAGTCAAGTCTGAATGGGCGCCCACTTTAGGTTCACCCTCAGCGAGTCCTTGGCTGGGTGAGATGCCGCATCATGCAAGTTGAGATTTATGATCTGGGGTCACTCTGATCTTTGGCTAGCGAGATTGAACTTATGAGCTCGCTTTTGGTGATGCGAGCTTGTGCAAGATGAACTGTTGGTCTACGTGAGCTGGAATTCGTTTCTTAGTGAGTTGGGGCTTTTGTCTTGTCCCGTGCTCTTGTAGCTAGCGATTTGATGATCTTAGCTCTTTTCTTATTTGGACTTATCTACTGCTGGGCCTTTACCAGCCCATTTTGCGTAGTACCAAGAAATATCCACAACAAGTGGTTACATCAAATTTGAGTCATCTTCTATATAGACAATGAATGTTTTTAAAGCTTCACTTTTAATGGAGCACTAGCACTCAACAAGTACATTAAATTTGCTTTATTTTTTTCGCAAAAGTTCTTCATTCAAACCACTAGAAATATATAAAGAGAGTTGTTGCTCAAATAAAATTTGGGCTCAATATAAAAAAAAAATTATGTTGCTACTTTTTTAATCAAACCAAATGCAGTGCTAAACCAATAAAGATCAGGAAATCTAGGTAGAACTCAAATTAGAACCCAAACCCAATATAATCATATTCTAATACCACTTGTTGAAAAATTTCAATAATGCAGAACCGTACATATTGGTATAATTCAATATCAAATAAGCAGTAAATAGAAAGATACGTATATGTAACATGGTTCTGTTTTTAATCTACTTCACGAACAAAGAAGAAAATAAATTCATTATATAAGCAAGATAAATAATACAAATAGTATAATAATACTCAAACTTACACTTTAAATATATTTAAAAATACCTTATTGTATATTTGCTCTTCATTTTATTACCACAAAAGAGTAAGAGCTAATTGTGAGATCTCAAGTAACCTCCACATGAGATTACAAAAACAATTTTTCTCTCACCCTAATCAAACTTTGTATAATACAAATATTTATAAACTAAAATTCTTATTAAATAATAAACATAACTTGATCACAATATTTATATCTAATTTATTTTGAGTCCTTATCTTATCAAAATTTAAACTTAAATTTAATAAAAATATAAATAAATAATTATTTTATTTTATCAAAATAAAATTTGTATCAAAATTCTATCCCCCCACCACTTAAGAACTTAATTTTAATGCTTTGTCAAGACATTTCTGGTAACACAATCCAAATGTCGCATATTTTCAATGTAAAGAAGGTTTACATTTTTTGACGATATATAAATCCATACTCTTTACGAATCTATTGAACAGCACCCCAATGCAATCATTTTTGCCACTAAAAACAAATTTTGATTTTTTTTCTCTTAATATGAATTTAAAAAATAACTTTTACAACATTTGTAAATTGAACTTGCAATATGTGTTTAATCAAATATTTTAAATTTGTCCATTAACAGTTAAGCTAAAATCTTGAAATTTAATAATTTTATTAGTAGAAGTTAATTTCAAAACACAAAATAGAAGAGCATAATAGGGACATAATTAATAGCTAATCAGGTTCTTAATTTGAAATGTTATTATATTTAGATTCATTAAAGTAATTATGGCTTACATTTAATTATTCAAATACATGAAATATCCTGAATTTTTGTGGATTCTACACTGATAAAAAAAAATCTAACAATTGTAATTACAATTTCTGGAATAAAAATAGAAATATTAGCAATAATTGGGAGTTGGCTCTTTGTCTATTTCTCCAGCACTTGATCAGAAATTTGCATGCAGGAGTTGGAAACCTCTTAGTGCAGTCCTTTCGTGGCTTTTTTGGGTAAGAAAAATACATGTGCGACTTTATGTTATTATATATAGGGCCTACTTAACGAAATGGCATTTGCTGGGTATGTTGCTTCAATTAGCAATAGCAATTCACTTTAAACATCTTAAGATGCGTCTGGTAGAACGTCCTATTCCCAGAATCCATTGAGTACTGATAGATTTAGATTCATAAAAAGGAGATATTAGTTGTAAGATGACCCCAATTTGTCCACAATCCAACTAACACTGTAAATGATATCAGTTTTAATTTCAAGATAACTGTAAGATGCTCTTATCCCCCAATCCAACCAACAGTCTAAATTGTATCAATTTTAATTTTGAGATAGCGTATATACTAAAATTAGAGGGGTTGTATAATTTCAAAAAAACTTAAGAGACATGGTAAAGTAATTTATTAGAAAAATAAAAGAAAAAGAATTTTATATACAAGAGAATCTAGTTTTCATAGTTACAGATTCAAATCTCCTTCAACGTTAATTATGTTATTTAATGAACAATTATCTTTTAAAAAAAATTTTGACTCTTAAAACTAATTGAGTCCCTACCTCTCAAAAGTGATTAGATTTTATGATGATATGTCTGACTCTCTACTATCAGTCTCATCATGCCATTAGCATCCTGTCCAATAATATCAAGAAACCCTTCTTCTAACCATTTGGAAGGAGAGAAGGGGGGGGGGGGGAGGGAGAAAACGTTGAAATACAATATTCCAAGACTGATATAGACGTTACAATACTTCCTGACCATTAATAAATGCTGTTTTTGAGTATGGTGGTGATTATCTCTTTCCTTATCCTGGGATGGTCCAAATTTATTTTCTCACCATCTGCCCTGAATGTAGGTCATGGCATGTCATGCTGTGTCCGTTCAGTGACCCACCACTATACTGTAACTTTGGTCTAAGTTAAGCCGGTCCCTATCAGAAACAGAAACACGGCAACAACCACAAAAAAAAGCTGAAAAAGTTAAATACACAAGCCTGCAATGCACGAGTCTTGCTGCTATAGCTTAATTCTGGAGGGATCATCAGCAGAAGTAATCTCAAGATATATATACTTGTATGAATTTTATCTGATAGATAAAACCAACTGTTCCCTAATCTGCGATGAAGTCAGAGAGAGAGAGAGCGCAACAAACTCCTTTCAATGTTTGGTACAAAATTAATGGGTTGAGGTTGATGTCAAAATTTGCATGCAGTACTGTCTTGGAAGATGTAAATGGCATTAATTATGATTTTTATTGTCTAGGAGCATCTAATTGTCTGAATAAGTGGATTATTAGTCTCAACTTTGGCATCTGTAGTTGGAACCAAGAATCAGTTGTCATCTGAGGAAGGAATAGAATCCTAGAACTGCCAATTTTTTCAGTTGAACGAGTACAGTTGTATTATTTTCACGTTTTATTTTTTATTTATATTCTTAAATTTTTATAAAAAAATTAGATTTTATTGCGAATCGCAAATCTTATATTAAAGGAGACGTCTTATTCACATATCAATTTTTGAATATGAATTTAAACTTATTTTAATGAGCGACTGTATAAAAATGAAAAATGATAACAGTGGGATAAGAGGTGAGAGAACTATGACATAACACAGCCTCTTAATCGCAGGGGCAGAGATTTTATCAAGGATAGAATAAGGTGTACAAAAAAAAAAAAAAATAAATGTTGCGATAGCACGTTTTATTAGAGCATGAGTACAAACAAGGGACAGGGATCAGGAAACTTCCTTCCTAATATGACTGATGTGTTGTATGGCCTTCAAACAAGTAGCAGGGCCAACAACACTCTGCTTGCTTTCAACAATGATTAAAAGGAAACGAAAAAATAAAAGTGTAAAAAACCAAGCACATTACTGTATGTATTGATGTGTTAACTGTCCATTGGCAGCTTAGTGCTCCGTGGATAAGAATCCTCCAAGACGAATTCTGCACCTCATGCTCAGATTTTACAGCACGACCTACCTCAGTAAAACTATCAAATTCGAATGGCATGACAGCCTTCAAGATGAGCCAATAAGACCAAAAAAAAAGGAAAAAAAACCTTGAATGAAGATCAGTTTCGCTCATGCGAGATTTGGCAAATGTGTTTACTCATGAATCATGATAGAAAACCAATTAGAAAATTAATAATGAATAAAGAAGCATTCCGCCAAATCTAGCATGTTTAGCCTTGACCGGATTTGGTAGGGATGCCTCCTCAAAATGGTGCAGCAACACTGCATCATTAAGATTTAATGCATTGACAGGCAAAGCAGAAACCTGGCAAACAAGGTATTTAATACCCGCATTGACATTATTAATTAGGGACATGTCAAATGCCAAAGTCTTCAAGAAGAACGTGGGAGGTAAGGGTAGAATAAAAAAGACTACCAAATGGCTCAACGAAATTAGATAACTTTATAATCAATTAAACCTTTTTCAGTCTACAAGATTCCAGCCTCTTATGGCTGTATTCCCTTTATAAAATTCAACATAGTATGAAAACTTAAGCGGATATTTCACTCTTCTAGCTTGAGCAAAGCCGTTCAAGTGCCAAGTTTTCATCACCACCAACAGCTTCCAGAGTGCTCCGCACTTGAGCTTCAGGGAACCCCATCTCTACAAGCTTCTGCACCTGTACCAAAGGTAAACAGCTTAACCCTAATACTAATAGAAGATCTATTTGTTTAAGACATTTGACATGATGAAAGCAGAGATAATCTTATGCGACAAGCTCAATACCTTTTCTTCAGTCCCAAGAGATGACGCCTTGGCAAAAGACTCTGTCCAGTAACGAGCAGTGCCAACAAACGTTTGATAGTCTTTCAGATACTGCATTATCCATATACAGACACTGGTTTTTAGTTGCTAAAAAACTAATAAAAATAAGCAAAAATAATTAAGATAATTCTGGCAGCAAGCAAGGCAAGTATGGATTTCATCATATCTGCAGTTCTACACACAGACAGAGCATTCAGCAAATCAGAAAGAAAAATTACATAAAAGTGACAAGACTATTGCGCAGATTGCAATTAATCAGACCTGTTGTGCCACAACAGCATCTTGAGGATCATCGGGCGCAGGGGCAGAGAGCAGCGCTTGAATAGAAAGCAGTGCTGTTTTCAGAGTCAGGGCAGGGCTCCATTGATCCTTCAAGATGTCCAAGCAAATAGCTCCACTCTGACTGCTGATATTAGGGTGCCTTCAAAGGTAATACACACAAGAATATCCGGGGTGTTAGTCATCAAACGTTCAAATATTCTACCATCATCAATCAGTGAACTCACCTACAATGTAACTGTTTACTCAAATTTTAAAGCCTAAATCAGCAAGGCCAATTAATAATTACAAGGCAAATCAATTAATTATAAGCTGTAACCCTCCTCGAAAGCCTAAGCATCTGATGGTGAGGAGATTTAACCTTGAAAATTACAATAAATACTCCAAACTTCTACAATACTATAGATCACTCACTGCACACCTGACAATCACGAGGGGGTATATAATTTTGAGATACATTGGCCATGAGTTATACTTTCCATCCCATTTCACCTATTTAACATAAAGTGGCATATTAAAATGATTGAAACTACAAGTAAAACAACTTTTATACAACCTGCACTTATAGTTCTAAGGCCACTAAACACCTCCTCGCTACTTGATCCACGTAATTCACAATATTTTCTCCTTTGAACTTACAACACTATGGCAGATAGTTGGTAAGCGACAGCAAAAGAACCAGATACAGCAACCCTTGACACATGCCACAAGCCAATGATTGAAATAAAGAGCTATTAATAGCAAGAAACCATGAGCATAGTTATCAAATTGGGTTCTAAATCATGAACAGAAAGGGCTACGACATTAAAGGACTAAATCTATTAACTACAACATGCCAATTATACACTTTTAATTTGCTTTGTTTCCTTTCCAATTCTTGACAAAAACAACTATTTCAAAGGAAAATCAAGAGGAACTCCATCATGCTCAGTAACATACTAAACAACTGTGATGAATAGAAATCAGAACATTTTAAATATCATCTCAAAATACATGGCCCAAAATAACCTCAAATCATTACACTCTGTAATTAATGAACTAAGCACACAATGAATACGAAAAATAGGATAATCATATGGAGAGTTCTACCCCTTGAGAGGTTGAGTATTGCACCCTAGTTTCACCTACGTTACATTGGGTATTTGACTCATTTCCAATTTCAATGCAAAATAGGTGATGCTGGGGTGAAGACACTCAACCTCTTATGGGGTAGAACTCTACATATAAGTATCCAGGGAAATAAAAATATTTTCATACCAGACTTTTGTGGCAAACTTCATTTTTGGTGGTTCAAAGGGGTATCCATCTGCCACATAAAAAAAGGGGCATCCTAGTTAATATGGATTCTCATAGTTTATCCTTAAGCGGAATCATAACAGGCAACAAACTAAGCGAAAAGCTTAATTGCTCAGAATGTCATCAATAAATAATCATGTGCAGACATTCGACCTGCAGACAACGTTCAGAGAGCCAAAAGGCAATTGAAAAGCAGTACCTGGTTACTAAGTAACCAGATTTAAAACACCTTTTGAAAACAACCATACACACAACCAATTTAAAGCCCAACCCTCTATCCGAAGATACCAGATCGCAGAAATGGACGAACTTCGCGGACGAAGATACCTGTCAATGTGATGTCAATTTGGAAGATACCCCCTTCATAAGGAGTGCCAAGAGGGCCAGGAATGGTGCCGACTAATCGCGCAAGGTTGTCGCTCTTAGGGCTGACTTTAATGCCCGAGCCTTCAACGTCTTTGCTGCACTCAACAAGCTCCTTCTGCACACGAGCAAAGTCTATCATCTTCAATCTGGAGGAGACAGAGAAACCCTAGAGATTAAGGAACAGGATTACAACTTTGTAAGCGATAAAAGAAATTAACAAACAGAACTTGCCCACTTTCAGAAATTGGAATTGTGGAGCAGAAGGAAGAATAAAGGTTCTAGCTTTTCACTTTTATATGAGTGAGCCAGTGACTGATGTGAGGCTGTGCTTGGAATTTTATTTTGGTGACCGGTTGTTTTAGAAGGTGCAGGGTTCAGGATTCTTTCTTATGTCAATGTCACTATTTTTTTTCCTTAAAGGATTGTTGGTTGGATGATGGAGATTTTTTATCTCCAATATCAATTACTAAATATTTTTCGATTAAAATGTTTTATTTGGAAAGTGGATCAAATAAAAGTTGAAATTGAATCAATGCATTCTATAATTACAAAATGTATATATTAAATTAAATTAAATAGCTTATATATATGTATATTACACCCATTATAGTCCATTCTTTATTTAAGGATGATAAAATCACGTGCTCCCTTGTGTCCTTTTTATATCATTTTTTATTATCATTTAAATTAATAAATAGTCAATTAAAAATAAAAGCCATTCTAAATATATTAAATAGGTCAAAATCATGTACTCTTTTCATTCTTTTTATATTATCTTTATTATTTTTAAATAAATGCATAAAGATTAAAAAATTAATAAATAATCTTAATTTTAAAATTGAGAAAGTTAGTAAATAATTTCAATTTTAAGAAAAAATTATTTTATTATTTTATAATTTATTAAAAATTAATTGAAAATAAAAAGCCATGCTTTTTTGGTAATCTAAATCAAAAGACATGCTAGTTTAATATTAAGGTATAGGCTGATTTAAGGTTTTGTTTATACACATGACTATTTTTTTTTTTTTAAGGAATGAATAGATGTATAGAAAAAGGATGAAGAAATTTATCATCTCTATTATTATTAAGGAATTATTAGAACATTGTTTATTGTTCAATGTGCAGGTGCTTAAATAAATTTCTCTCGCATTACTTTATCAAACAAGTAAATAAATAAATAGGTCTTAAGGATGTTTTTTCATCACAATCCTCACAACAAATAATGTGAAAATTTTGATTAAAATTCATAATTTTTTAAGTGGTAGTTTAGCTGACTTTTTTTTTTTTTTTTTAAATTTATCTTCTTTTTACCTATATAAATTTTAACAAAATAGAACATAAATAGATTAAACCTCTTGAGGTACGATGAGATGTGACAATTGCATATGCAGCTTCTTCGTATTACAAGAGAGATGTGAATACCACAATAAAGTCTTAGTATGAAAAATATTTTTAATTCTATGTGAGATTCTTAAAAATTACTATTTATTTTTTACAAGTCAAAGGGCTTTTTCGTTAATTTTTTATTAATTTAATTATAATGTGAAAATGTTTTATTTATTTAAAATATAATAGAAATAACGTTGAAATGTGATATTAAGACACGTGCACTAGTTGTTTAGGCAATCGCAGGCTCAATCTTTGTTTACGGTAAAATAAGTTATGTAAATCTTCATTTGGAATATTGATTGACCGGTAAGGATCAAATAAACAGAGATTGTTGTTTACATTTTGACTCGACAGGAGCACGTGGATCCAAGGGAATGGGACAATTCCATTAGAAAGGGCTATATACTTATATATACGCACACAATTAAATATATATACAAATAAATTGCATCCAATAGAACTTCAAGAAAATCCTTCTCTGATCATGGACGCTTTTCATTACAATATTTTATATATCATGCAGTCCAGAAAAACCAGAGATTAAAAGACAGTCAGATCTTGTTCTGTGTCTGATTGGATGATATGTATATATATATATATGCTCCCTAACAACTAAAAAATACGGGGATTTAGGAAGAATAAAAATAAAAAGGGAGTAGCAGAGGTTGTGTTCATCCTGAATTCCTAAGCCTATCTCTGCATTATATAAAATCATCTCATCAATTTGCTTTGCTGATCTTTCAATATTTTCAGTAATCAGAAGGGTTCTTTGGTACGTAGCCGCAAGTGCATGTACAGCTTGGGTAGTAGCATCCTCCCTTACTTTTAAGAAAATTTACCACAGCCGCAAATTTCATTTTCCTCTTCGGACGCTTTGGTTTACTTCCCCAAGTAGTCTGCTTGAAAAAAAAATAAAAAATCATGATATGATATGATATATACTTGTTCACATTCTTGTCATCATGTATGAATTGTCCTTCTCTTCATCTTTTGTGAGAGAGAGGGCAAAGACAAATAGATATAATTAATTACAAGCAAACTCTTTATACCTCGCTTGAGTTTCCTGGGCGCAGCGTTGGAGTACTGGCCGATTTCTTGTGCCTGGATGTGCCTTTGGCTTCTTCCTTCCCGGCATTTGGCATGCAAGTACCTGCTTTTTAGATTTGTATATGAAATGAGATCACTAAATTTGCTATTAATTATTAAATCCTCCACTTAATTAATTAACAGCACTCACTTAATTGGTCTTCTTCTAATTTCGTCTGTGGCTCAACGCAATAAATCCTGAAGCTCGGCGAGCTTAGAGCTTCAAGTCTGCCATCTTCTTCTTCTTCATCATCATCTTCCCCAGCTATAATTTCTTCATGTTGATGTTCATTCTCTGCTGTTTCTTTCCCCTCTATCTGAATAATTACCTCGGCCAGATTGTCATCATCGTGTTTCACTTTTTCTAATTGGTCCTGCTCTTTGTCTTGCTCCATGCTGCCAATATTGCAATCTCGTCGTTTTTCAGTTTCAGGCAACGGGACTACCAACTTTTGTACAGTCACAATTACAACAGTTTCATCCACAGATTGGTCGCGAGAATGAGACATGGAGCTGTTATCGTCTTCCACATTATAAATCTTCAGCGACCGCTTCCTGGAGATATTGTCACTATTGACTCTACGTTTCCTCAATTCCTCATATCTGCGAACAAAAAGTGGACGAATCTTGGGTGGTACTGCTGATCCCTCTGCGTTTAACTTTGATTCGTTGAGTCCCATTCCACAAACTCACTTTTCAATATTTTAATGAAAATATTGAATTACAAATTAAGGCTGTTTAATCTTCTGCAACACAAACCTGTGATGGTAACGGAGGATTAAGGAAGTTGGCATGGCAGTTAAATAATCAAAGACATGATGAACCTGTTACAATCTGTTTTTACCGTTTGTTTTTTGTGGTTGACAAAGGTTGTATTGTACCATATTAGACTGTATAGCTATTCTTTTAACAAATCCTATATTTTTGCCATATAACCGATATACTATCTCCCAATCTACGCATTGTGAGTCTGTGATGCCTAAGCGAAGATTGAATTTCATGCAGTCATATTTAGGTTTTTCTTGGTTGTATGTTGACTAGTTTTACGACAGAAAATGAAGAAATAAATAATAAAAGACAAATTAAGGGTTCATACTTGATAGGCTGTTGGCGTTGGGTAACCTTAACTTGAATTTAGGCCTGAGTTGGTTTAGTTCGGTTGTCCAGCATAACTTATTCTACCAGAGACTAAAAATATTCTACCTAATAAAATTAAATCTTCAACCTAATTATTTACAAACCAAGAAATGTTCAGATTCAGTTTCAATGGTATATAATTTTCTATTTATTGATTCTCTTAGTCTGAATTTGTTATTAAAGAATGCTTTGCTTTTCATATATATAGCATTATTTAAAATAAGATTAAATGAAACCCTATCAAAAGACACAAGATCCATTGCTGGCTAATAGGAAAATTTCTTTAAAGTTACTGTAAGAAGAAATAAACATAAAAATGAAAGATAAGAAGTATATACGTGACTCCTTTTAAAATGATTTTGATATATATAATTGAGAAAATTCTATCTCTTACTCATGAAGTAACTGAATTTTTTTATAAATATCTTATTAGTTCAAAAGTCATCATCATATGCAAGGATTATTAAAGGAGTCTAACGGAATTGATATATGTTGCAGCTGCTAGCATAATAATTAATTAAGAAAACAAGCATAATTCATACATCCATTGTTACTAATAATACTTAATCCATTAATTCCCATTCCTTAGGAACTAATTTAATTAGTCATATATATGAACAGCAAACAGATACATGGTGTTAAAAATCAGTATAGCCACTTGTTGCTTCGTGATCCCATACACTAGGAGAGACCTCTCCACCGATGGCACTGGAACTCGAACAAGACGACGACGTACAAGAATGGATATCATGCACCATCATGAAGTCAAAGACTCTTGGCTCAACGTTCATGCCTGCCTGTTGCATATGCATGTGACCACTCCTCTCTTCACTCTCTCTTTTCTTCACAAATATACGACAAATAACCCACTCTCCTATCTCATTTGCATAGTTCTGCGAAAATCACATGGATAAATAAATATTCCTTCAAGTAGATTAAATAACATTACTGCATATAGTTACCTGAGTTGAGTTGTTGGAAGCAGTGTTTTGTGCATTGACAAGGCGATATTCGTGCATGATCCAATCAGTTTTAGAGCCATTGGGGGATTTGCCTTGATAGAAGACGAGGGTTTTTCTTATCCCGGCGATATCAGTACTTCTTGGAGATGGAATCTTTTTGTCTGAGCCGGTCGCTTTCCAATACCCAGAGTTGGTAGTTCTGTTCATGCGATTTCCATTTCGATATTTTGCTTCCTTCAAGCTGAAAAAGTACCTCTCTTGCCAATTCGAAACTCCTAATTAATTTACAATAATTTAGTTCATTTTAGCAAAAGAGTGTACTATGCTTTCCTTTTTTTTTTTTTTGTTATATGATTATGATATCAGTTTCTATTTAGCAATTCAGGCAATAGTAATCGCAAAGATTATGCATATACATGATTCTTCGTTTTCTGAATTTGAGAAAGAAAATAAAAAAAAAAAAGCTTATATATATATATTACCAGGCAAATCCCAAGGATCGTAGTTGCAGACATTGACGTCAGGAATGATAGAAGCAGGCAAAGGGCAGGAAAACACCTTGCATTTCAGGTACTGAAAGACGAGCTCTTCATCTGTTGGCTGGAAACGAAATCCAGGAGGCAACCTACTCACTCCATTTCTAACGAAATTGAACTTGTTCATTTGCCAAAAAAAAGACCTCTGACAAGTTTTGATTGTCGAATTCAATCCAAAAAAGAAAATAAATGATCAGATTCTTGAGATGAACTCACAATGCGGTTGAGGAAATTTACTTACATATATAGGCAGAGGAAAGAAAAGGCAGCTAGTAACAATTAATGCTAATGGTTGGGGAAAGTGAGTATCAGATGTAAAGAGGAAAATACTCGAACAGACTAAATTTGATAATGTTTGACAAAGCAAATTATTTAAACAAAAGTTGCAATCAGAGTCTCAAGATCTTTTGCTTTGCCTTTTTGTAATGCATGCTGCCACTCTCAAATTTCAATAAAAGTGATCCTTCATATAGTTGAACTATCTCTTTCTTTTCAATTTGTGTTTTAATATCATATATAACACTTGAAGAATCTCATGGGATTTTATTGGCCCACCAATTATGTCTAAACAAGTATTGAATGATCATTGGCAATGGCAAATTGAGGGCCCTTGAAAGCAATCTCCAATTAATGTTTATTGCTACATATAATTCTAATTTGTTGATCTAACAATAGACAGTATGCATTTTCAACTGGGGTTGTTAGATTTTTGGATTATAAACGAGGCGGTCGTTGAATATATGTTTAAGGAATCTAAATCTCCAATGTATGTGATTGATATTTTTAATTTCTGACAAGTGAATATCCTACGTCATTGATGCATGCATGAAATGTGGAGTCATGCTTTCCTAATCTTTACGTAATTGACAAGATGCATGAAATTGACCACCATGCCCTTAGTTTCTTACGTAAATATAAAACTAGGTGCGCCTCCATTGTGGCCTATAAATGGGTGTCATTTAGTATACTCTTTCTAAATTGCTCTATTCTTACTAAGACTATTGTTACTGAGACTTAAATACATTTCATGTTTCTAAAGTCTTGTATTATTGAGAAATTATTGACACACAGAGATGGAGGAGGAATCTGGTCTTTAAAATCTTGATATTTTTATATTTATATATAATAAGATTAGATTAACTTCTTAAAAATTTAATAATTATATATGTTTTACAAAATTTTAATGCTTGATCCTTTGAATTAAAGAAATATATACATAGATAAAAAAATAAAGATATAAAATTTAATAGACAATAGGTACTATTTCTAGAATTTTATTCTCTCACATATCTACATTTTTAATTTAAATTTTATTTAATTTTTATTCTCAATTAGATACTTGATAAAATCAATCTGATTCAATTAAATTCTTTTATTTATATTTCTTTAATTTTTTAATAAAATTGATTTCATAAAAGTCTAAAATCTAATATTGTGCCCTTTAATATGTGACATTCATCATGCTCTAAAGCTACTGTATGGCCTTAATTTAAAAGTTCCAGGCAAATTCTAGACAAGGATGATTATTTTAATTTCTTTTTTATTATTTAATATAATATTATTTTAATTCACATAAACACTTGATTTTCTTATTCATGATATATTTAGTGTTCACACAATTATTTGAATGCATTATGTCAAACTTTAGACTTTCAAATTATCACTTTAATTAATTGGGGTGTGAGATAGATGAATACAAAAACTTAATTAAAGAAAATTGAATTTGTCAAGAAATAATTAAAAATAAAAACTAAATTAAAAAAATTGCATATACATATGACAGACAAATATATTGTTTTAATTAATCTATTTCTCAGGTGGATAGCTTTTAAATTACTCAGTTATACTTAGGGCACATCTAGAATTTTATTTATTTTCTTCTTGAGCAGAAATGATTTAAAAATCATCATAACAACATATCTTCCATAGGAGATAAGTGAATAATATATTTACAGATCTAATATTACAGGTACACATATAATTACCATTTAAGTTAAATTAATGTATTCATTTTTTTAAAAAAAGGGCTAATTCGATTCAAGCATATATTATCACATGTATGTATAATGCATATATATACGTATGGAAAAAAAAAATTCAATGCCGACAAACATTTTTCTAAAGTAAAATAAAAGTAGGTATACTCTTACTTAGCCCCTACCACGCATGACATTGGCAAATCCGCAAATGGCGGCCTGAGTACATGTCAACAGTTAATTGTATTGTCTTAACCAAAGCAGTGAAGATAATTCAAACCCATGTGCATACTATTTTAATCTTGGTTGTTCTTTTTATTAAGAGAAAAATATGCTTTATTTCTGTAATATGATTTGTGTTTATTTTGTCACTTAAAATATTAAAATTGATTTAATTGTGATTTGTTTTGTTAGTATTTTATTCTCTTCATCTATTTTTTTTTAAAAGAAATCCCCAAAAGTAATGTTCAATGTATACTTCTTCTTTTTTTTTTTTTTCACAATTTCCTCACTTTTTTATCCATCGTCATTGGATTTCTTACATGAAAAGAAGTATCGGTCTCCAAAAAAATTTAATGATGATGGATGAACAAGCAAGAGTATTGTGAAAAAAGAAAGTGTGGAGTGAGCATTTCACAATCCCCAAACTTTTATTATGTGATTTTCGCGTTAAAACCACAAAATGTATAGGTTAAGATTGTGTAATCGGTATGTTTAGTGGTATACTCTCTCTGTTTCTTAATATTTATCGCTTAAGGTTATTGCATAAGGATTAAGAAAGTTATTAAATAATTTCAATTACTATGTGCTTTTCAAAATTATCCTTTATTTCTTTCCATTAGTATTTTCTTTCATTATCTCTTTACTATTCTCTTTGTTACTAATAATGATAGAATTGGAAAAAAAATAATTAATGTTTCATTGGTTTTCTAAAATAACAAATAAAAAGATATTTTTTTTTTTCAAAATGACAATTATAAAAAAGAAAATATCTTCAAATTTTAATTTTGATAGAAACATAGCTTCGCTAATGAAATAGTCTAATCAGGAAGCTATGCTTACTATAATTTTGCTTATTTGGTTTACCTTTGAAGTTTTAGATGAGAAAAGAAAAAAAGATATGTAAAAATTCCCTTTGTTTTTAAACACAAAATTTTTTCATACGAATAAAGTTTTAATGAAGCAAACTACCAATAATTCAGTTTTAACATTTTAAATTATAAGTAGATAAAATAAATTTAATTGATACCAATATTTCATATGTGAATAAAATATATTTTTCTTTTTATTATTTTCCAATCGAATCTTCATCCAAGGGTTGTCACCTTTGCTACTTTACTGGATTTCGATGTCTTTAATTTGACATTCCTGGCCTAGCAGCCGAGAAATGAATCAGCTTAAGTTTTCCATGTCGGCTCCCAAAGATTCACGACTAAGAACGTACTCACTAATCCATTATTTCTTTTCTCTTCGACTTGCCTTTTATAGTTTTATTATAAATGTACGATTTTTTCTAAATAAAGTTTTCTTAGGGGGTATGCCAATTAAATAATGTATCATATTATGGGCTTTTTCTCTCTATTTTGAATTATGAGTGCACAGATGACTCAGACGACTTACTTTATATCTGCAACAGCCTACTGATCTTTTTAAAGACGAATGTTCTTTCCTATTATAAATAGTGTCAAAATGTTTGGTGTTTATTCTGAAAATTCAATTTGGATGAATCAACAAAGTTGGGAAATAGGAAAGTGCTTTCAGTTAAAAGCAAAACGTCGAGTCAACTAAGAAAGATGCTTTTTTTTCTGTGTCCTTAAAGAAAAAGGATCGGTACTTTCCTTCACTAAGAAGATGTTGCATGTATTGCAAGTGAGATTTTGAATTAGAAACTGAAAGAGAACAATAAAGAGTAGTCCCTATTTATAAATTATAATATGGTAATATGAGTGGCTTTGCTTAAGACAGTAGACAACAAAAGTTGTACTTTTGGAAGGTGTAATTCATGGAGTCCTTTAAAGAAGTGTCTTGTAGTAGCTCCACACATGGGTCTCACCTCTATAATTCATCTAAACAATAATCCATTCTTTCCATTCTAATTGGCCTTTTGGCTCTCTTTCTCTCTCTACTTTGTTTACAAAGAAAAACCAGCTGTGAAAAGGAGGTAATGCTTAAGGCGTAAGAAACCCTGCCAATGGATTTTAGGACTCCATATATTAACGAGGATTTTCAAGCATTGCAGCTCATTTTAATATTTAAGGGAGAATTATACTTTAACACTAGGTATAATCCTATTTTTTTATGTGCTTACATATAATTTAAAATATTAAAAAGAGATGACTTTTTATCTGTGTTGTTAACACTTTTTTTATTTATAAATAATTTTGGTCCAAATTTAATAGAAATTTCACTTGTCAGTCATATATTTATAGTCTTTCTTAATTAAATTGAAGCTTTCTGTCTAAAAACTCTAAGCAGAAACTCTCCATTATCAAATTCACTGTTTTTAAACTTGAAATTATTACTTCCACTATTTTTCTATTGGAAGGCTCAAACACATTCTGTTATTGGGTTTTAATTTAAATTTTTATTTTTCATTTACTTATATGGTTTCTGTGCAATAGGATATTTTGTTTATCCTTACTGATATAATTTACTTTTATATTTCATATAAATTTCATTATTTGAAATTATTTTATTACCATAATGAAATGTGGATTATATTCTTGATATCGGGAGCTTTGATTTGAAAAGATAGTTGTTCATCCTCATTTTCAAATATCTGAGTATGAATTTTTAAACATGAAAATCCAATATTTAAAGCTCTTTTTTTTTTCTATGTTCCTTCCTCTTCCTTTTCCTTTATCTCCGCATTTCTTCAAATCTCGGCATCGCCTTCACTTTCACTTTCTCTTTCTCTCCCTCGATGCCCTCTTTCTCTCTTCATTGTCACTTTGTTTTCTTTTGGTTGTCGACACATTTTCCCTCACAGTATCTCTTTACCGACTAAACCCATCCATCATTTACTACTACAGAATGTAGAAATAATGTCTTAAATAAAAGTTGGATAAAAGGTAAATCGATGTATAGGTGTGATGGTATCTTTGTAAATATGAGAAAATGTCATGCTCCAATCCATGGAACGTGACTGGTGTAGAAGGTCACTATGAAGAAATCCCCTATAAGCTTAACAATGCAAAATCTTTCCTAATTTGACTTAATACACCAACAACCAAAATTAAATTGATGCATAAACAAATATTTCTATTTTAATCTCCATCGAAAATCTGACAGAGTTTACTCTATTTTTTGGACTTCCTGGCACAAGGTCTATACATAGATAAGGGCTATATGCTCTCTACACAAACTATACAACAACTCAAACTCATGACAACCTAGACAACACAAGTTTGTATTTTACTGGGCATTAACCAATCAAAATACATGCACATAATAGCTATACCAATTACTAAAGCTTTCACTGTTAATATACCTTTAGGCTCCATAAAAGGTAATTTGCTTGATCAATGAGCAGACTCTGAGCCAAATGAATGAGGATGGATGATAAGGGTAACTTCGGGCTTTGAAAAAACATGAAGGAAAAATAAGGTGAGTTTCTTAGAAACTCAATAAGTAGATAATTCCATAGAAAACCAAAACTCAATTCGTAGTTCATGTTCAAATTCCAAAGGTTGAAATATATATATATATATATATATATTCATGAAGATAAGTTTACCAGTTCAAAAGCCACAATCTAAAAATAAGTTTCAAAATTTTAATTCATCAAGAAAATCAAATCATTAAATATAATATTCAGCAAAAGTAAAATAAGCAGCAAAGTATGATATAGTGAAAAATACTCATCATGATGTAAACAAAGGAGAAATTGAATAAGATTTCTAAAATCTACCAGTACTCAAGTAGCAAATATTCTGGAATATGCTTTTTTACTAAAATATAATTGGAATCCAAAGGATAATCCCTAAAAGCAACCATACTAATAGATATCATTATAATCCATCTAAACACACAAATCAGATATTCAAATATCGAATATTGAGATATTCTCCCTCTTATTTCTCCAACAGATGTTATAATCACAAGTGCATTAAAGGGTTTGCAAGGAATTTCCAATGGATTTAGGATTTCAAAATAATTGATCAATCAAAAACATTATGCTACCAGGTATATCTAGAAATAATAAACATTTCTATTTAGATCATGATATTAATAATTAGGAAATATTGTCAATCATTCCAGGTTGCATAAACTTTAGTAATGTCAGAAATTCCATGTCACGTCAATATGAAATCATTGCTTCTGTTTATACATCATAAGGTAAAAATGATATCACCAGTTCCAATAACAAATACCAATATAAAATGCATAATTTCACTATCGCAAATCATTTTTAAATATACAACATACAGTTAAAATTTTGACACAAGCTAACATAAAAAATCCACTTACTTAAAAATCATAACATTCCAGACAACAAAATTATTTCGTATTGTAAAACGAGATTTACAAAAGAGTAGAATTATCTATTCACTTTGAGGATATCCAGATAACCTTAAATGAAATTTTTTGAACTACAGCTTTCCCAAATTGGCTTATTCAACTAGTTCATCACAACCCTAGTAATCACAAAATAAATTTTTGGGATTATCACAAAATCTATTTAATTTCATAAGTATGATCTTAAAACAAAATCAACACAAGAAAATCAAATTGGAAAAAGTTATAACTATATTCACTGGTTTGACACAGAGATAGAATTTTCAACTTGGATCTATCAGTTAAAGGAGGTTGGGTAACTACCTAATCTTATGGTGATTCCGGATTCTGGTCACTAGATGCAACTGATCGCTGGCCAACTCAACAGCCAACTCTGGCCAACCAAGAAGAGTTTTGAGCTAGACCAGTCTGCACCTTCAACTCAACCATCACAACTGTGCAGAGTTAGCCACCAATAATGCAGTCACACAAGAACACCAACAAGTCAACGATGACACAACAAGAAGTAGAGGAATGCTAGTGAAATTGATGTTTTTCTGTGAGAGAAACAAAAACAGTTAGGTTAGCAACTGACAGTCAACTGTCACAACCCGCCCAGGGGGTTCGTGACCGGCGTAGAAGGTCACCCGTAGGAAACCTCCTACAAGCCTAACTATGCATACTGTTCCATAACTACACTACTATTTCTGCCAATAATCTGGCAGAGTTTTCCCTATAATCTGGATGCCCAGACTCAAGGCCTTGATACATAATAAGGGCCACACACCCATCAGAACCTGTATAACAAATAAACATATATACAGTGGCCCAGACTAGATACCAACAACTTACTGGGCATCCAGAACTCAATCACAAATATAATGCAATAAATATCACAATGATTCAATATCAATTTCTATAATACATCCATAGACAAATAATATGGGCCATATACGCAGCAATAAATCGAATACATGGTGGCCCAAACTAAACATTTATTCTACTGACCATACAGACTTAATATAACTTATTGTTTACCAATCTCTGCTTATATACAGATACTATTTTACATATTTTCAGGAATTCGATATTTATATACATCAAATGAATTATTTAAAAATATATTTCTTTTCTTTAAGGAAATGTTAATTGGATCCAGGAAATTCTCATAGATAATCAGAACTGATCAGATCACCCCTATACCATCCATAACACTGTTCAGATATTTCATTTTATTTCACCCTCCCTCTTATTACTCTAACAGACACCGGGTGGTTACAAGTACACCTGAGGGTTTCCTGGGATGATCCAATGGTTCCGAATCCAAAGGAATCCACCAAGGAACCAGAACCCTCCAAATCCAACCAAATAACATCGATTCAGATCGCCCCCTTATTGCTCCTACAGAACAGATATACACAGGTGCACTGGTGGGTTGCCCAGGAATTACTAATGGATCCTTAGTTAATTTTTTCATTTTTAACTATATGTACATTATGTGAGAAAATAATATCAACACCTAGATTCTAGGGAAACTCTTATTGGCAATCATGGTATCCTCAATGTTTTCTTTGTACTCTTCATTCGTATTAAATACTCATATTCAACTATCACTTTTCTGAACAGTCTAATACCGCCCATTGGGCTATTATCGCCATGCAGGCTACTTATTGTATTACCTAGCCATACAGGCTGTTTACAGATACTACCAGGTTACTAGATTTCCATGGAATCCAGGATCTCACATGGTTTGAATTATGAATTTTTCATAATACAACAATATAAGAGTATATATATTTTTATATGCATAATATCTCAAAATAAATCATCATCGATATTTTCAATTATTAAAAGGGTTACTTTATTATTCAATAAAATTACCATTCCACATACGACATCATTTGCACAGGTAAGATTATTCACTCACATCCAGGTTACACCATTTACCGCAAGCAAAATTTATTCAGTAACCAGACTTCATACAACAAACCAGTAAACTAACATATATACAGTATCCAGAATTCACACAGCAAATAGTATGTGTACAGCAAATCAAAATTAACACAGCAACCAGAATTCATTCAGCCAATAGAAATTCTGAATTTATATAGTACCCAAAATTCAAACAACAAATAGTAATTCTAAAATTGCTTAGCAATCAGGATCCATACATACAAGCAACGCACATTTTCTACTCACATTCAAGTTACAAAATTTATAGAAATTCAAGCATTACAACATTTATAATTTACTCATCTAAACTATATAACATACAAAAATTTAAATATTCTGCATTCTACAAATTATTAGGAATTCATTAGAATCAAACAGCATCAAAATTTCCTATTTTTCTTCACTACTCATATTTAAGCTCAAATACAAATTTCTTAATAACTTTCAATCGAAGTACTATGGAATAAAACTAATATTCAAAGATTACTCACTGGGTCTTAAAGCTTCATCCCTCAGCTCGCCGGCGGCGGCCCAAATCTTAAAGCTGGTCGAACAAGCTAAGAGCAGAGGAACCAAGAAGTGTTGCACTACTGTTGATTTGCTTGGCCACAAAAACTCGTTAGAAAATAGGAAAGTGCATGTCGTCGAGGAGGGAAAGCTCAAACGGCGCTAGACTACACTGGCCGAACTGCCTTGGTGTCGATTGATGCCTCACCAACGGAGGTCGAATACGCGGTGAATCGTCCACCGCGGGAGAGGAACGGAGTTAGTGTCTTTTGATTTCCTACTGGTCAGAAATAGCAGGCTATCGCACGGCTTTTGGATGAAGGAATGCTGACGTACAAGTAGCTTTCGGAGAATTCTAGAAGAAGCCAGGAGATAGGGACTTCGGCCAGGGAGAGAAAGAGACTGAAATGGGGCTACCGTTCAAAAAGGGGGGGTGGCCGATTTTTATATACAAAAATGTTTATATATTTTTACAGTTTGGCCCCCAATATTAGCACCGCCTTTTACTATGGCCCTAAAACTTATGGTCGACTTTCACTATTGCCCAGTTTTCATAAAACTCTTCAATTTAGTCTCTATCAATTTTTTAATTTAGTCCTTCTAAATTTTAAATTTTTATTTTTAATCTTAATTATATTTTTTATAAAGTTTTTTTTTCAAGTGTTACATCAATGTTTCAACCCTTTCTAGGAATGAACCAGTTGCAATATGAGTCCTTGTGGTTTTTGGCTAGCTGGCGTCTAACACTACTTTGATGGCTCAAACAATCGGCTTGTTCTCTCATGCGACATTGTAGTAGCTGTTGCAGAGGAGGGATGCTGGGAAGTAGATGATCGGACCAGTGAACTAGCTTGGAAGAAAGATGGATGCCAAACAAGAGAAAGAAGAAGAAGACGAAGTCATCGAGAAAGCTAGCTCACTTCTGAGCTAAAAGGCATTGGGAAAGTGAGATGAGTCGATGAGCTAAGCGTACTGAGGAGGTGAAAGGAAGAAGAAGGGAGGCTTGATCTTGCTAGATGATGAAGAAATAAAGATGAGGAAGTTAGCTAGTGACAGAGGAAGGTTTGGGAGTAAGGGAGGCTTTTTTGGAAAAATGAAGCCAGATCGAGGGGTAGTTGGAAAAAATTACAACTTGGCCCCAACGAAACTTCAACATCCTCACTAAAGTCCCCTTAAAAATGAAAAAAATTAAATTTTGACCATAACAAAACATTTAAAAACTTCACTTTGGTTCACTAGATTAATTATTATTATTTATTTCCTTATTTTATTATTTTTTTCTTAGGTATTACAAACTCTTCCCCCCAACGAAAGAATTCATCCTCAAATTCTAGAACCATGGTTATATAGGATCAAAATGAAGTATTGGGTTATCTACTGAAAATAAGATTCCAACTTAACTGAAACATTGGACTTTAATTGGTCAGAAAATGAACCATATTCTGAAGGAATAATGTCCTTGGAAGTACCATTGGATGGTTTCCAGGCATCGCCACTTGTTATAGTATCAGAGGGGAAACCATCAACCAAGAGTTGTTGGTGAGAATTCACTACTTTTTGAAAACTTGTATTGTCAGGGATGGTAGTCTTAGGCTTCTCCCTAAGTACTAAGGTTTTCTACAATTTATGAACAACCTTTTTGGAACTTTCAATTTTACTTGATTGATTTCCCATTGGTTGAGCATCATAATCTAAAATAGGAACATTTTCAATAGGAACATCTTTCCTTTCCTCTACTCATTGGCCAGCTAAAGAAAAACTTACATTCTAACATAGTTGTGCCACCTGACTCCCGTCTCCCTTACACTGCTAATCTTTGACTTCAGTAGAAATGCTCTTTCGGCCTTCATGAAACCCAATGTTAATAAGGAGAGAACTAATAGAAGATGAAGTATTTTCAAATCCATAACTACCATAATGGATATAATCCAAGTCCAATGAGCTAACAGACTGCCAAATAGCAAAGGCAGATATGATTGAATCTTCTTTGCTTCTCTCATGAGCAATCTGACCTCCATCATACAAATTCAACTTATTAGCAACCCAGTCCTCATATTATTTAAAATTAAGGGCATAAGATATCATGCTAGTAGGTTTATTATCATAAACTGCAATATCTTTATCACCATTCTTAGATTTAGCTTTTGCGTCTCCCAAAGTAACACTTGAAAGTGTGCTTGAATATATTTGAGACAGGATCTCTAACCATATTCCTATAGTCTCCAAAAGCATGAAAAGACCTAAGCATTGAGTAACATAATGCTAAGGTAAGCCTTTCCTAATTCTTTCCTGATTTCCCAATGTTAAATCAAAAGAATAAACTCATATCTATTACATTCAAGTAACAATCTAAATGTACAATCAAGGACCTAGTTAAGACATTCACTTAACTTTAATTTCCTACACTCGAAAGTCTAATACTCACACATCACTACACATGTCACAATTGGTTAACCATATTAACTCATAAATGTAGTACCCATTCATAACTAGACAAAACAATAGTACTATAAGCATACAAGTGTTCACACATGGCACCTTCCTACAATCAACATTTCTGAGCAAATATATACTCCCATAATTATACATTCTAACCACACATATAATTTTACACATAACACAATTCTCATATAAACCTTAATCTATCTTGACCAACTCAAGATATTATACCTATATAGTATATAATGTCATCATAAAAGTAATGCTATATCCTCAAAATACATAAGCCATCTCTAATATTCATTTCATATTCAAACACTTGCAAACACATAGACAATTTCCAAGATTTGAGCAACCACATATACCTACATACTTTTATTCTTACACATATCATATGTGGCATGATGCTAATCTATTCTCATTCAACTATTTTAATTGAAACAAGACATAGCATAATATGGACTCAGGTTTGTTTTAATCACTAAGATACTGATCATCTTTCAAAGGTGTAAAAAATGATTGATTTACTCACTTATGCTCAAGGCTAAACTAAAAGAAGTTTCTTTTATGACTTGACTTGTTAATCACATACTATAATCAAACTATGCATTTCTTTCCATGGCCACTACTTTAAATTGATTATCTTTGATACCCCTACTAACACCAAGAAATGATAGCTGTAACTTTTGAAGCAAGACATCACATACTTCCTAGTACAAAGAAGTTTAACTAATAACCAACATTCAACATTTTCACTGAAGTTTGACCAAACCCAAACTTCTAACTCATGTCCAACAAGACATCACACTAACTAATAACCAACATTCAACATTTTCACTAAAGCAAGACAACAAAAGTTATACTTTTGGAGGTGTAATTCATGGAGTCCTTTAAAGGAGTGTCTTGTAGTAACTCCACACATGGGTCTCACCTCTATAATTCATCTAAACAATAATCCATTCTTTCCATTCTAATTGGCCTTTTGGCTATCTTTCTCTTTCTACTTTGTTTACAAAGAAAAACCAACTGTGAAAAGGAGGTAATGCTTAAGGCGTAAGAAACCCTGCCAATGGACTTTAGGACTCTATATATTAACGAGGATTTTCAAGCATTGCAGCTCATTTTAATGGTTAAAGGAGAATTATACTTTGTTAACACTAGGTATAATCTTATTTTTTATGTGCTTACATATAATTTAAAGTATTAAAAAGAGATGACTTTTGATTTGTGCTGTTAATACTTTTTTTGCTTATAATTAATTTTCGTCCAAATCAAATCAAAATTTCACATGTTAGTATATATTTTTCCTCTTCCTTAATTAAATTGAAGTTTTCTATCTAAAAACTTTGATCAGAAACACTCCATTATCAAATTCAATATTTTCAAACTTGAAATTATCACTTTCACTATTTTTTATATTGAAAGGCTCGAACACATTTTGTTATTGGGTTTTAATATGAATTTTTAATTTTCATTTACTTATGGTTTCTGTACAATAGGATATTTTTTTTATCCTTATTGATATGATTTACTTTTGTATTCTATATAAATGTCATTATTTTAAATTATTTTATTAACTAATGAAATGTAGATTGTATTCTCAATCTCGGGAGCTTTGATTTGGAAAGATAGTTGTTCATCCTTATTTTCAAGTATTTGAATTTGAATTTGAATTTTTAAATATGAAAATCCAATATTCAAAACTCTTTTTTTTTCTTCCTTTTCCTCTTCCTTTTCCTTTATCTCCTGATTTCTTCAAATCTCAACATCCCCTTCACTTTCTCTTTCTCTCCTTTGACACCCTCTTTCTCTTTCCATCGTCACTATCTATTATTTCAGTTGTTAACCTATTTTCCTTCATAGTATCTCTTTACTGACTGAACCAATCCATCATTTACTACTACAAAATGTAGAAATAATGTCATTAAATAAAAGTTCGATGAAAGCTAAACCAATGTATATATAGGTGCAACGATATTTTTATAAATATGAGAAAATGTCACGCTCCGATCCACGGGACTTGACCAGTGTAGAAAGTTACAATTAGAAAACCCTCTACAAGTCTAATAATGCAGAATCTTTTCTAATTTGACTCAATACACCAAAGACCAAAATTAAATTGATGCATAAACAAATATTTCCATTTTAATCTTTATTGAAAATTTGACAAAGTTTACTTTAGTTTTCAGATTTCCAAGCACAAGACCTATACAGTAGACAAGAGCTACACGCCTTACATATATCCTATACAACAACTTAAAATCATGACAACCAAGATAACATAAGTCCATATCCTACTGGGCGTAAACCAATCAAAATATATGCACATAACAGCTATACCAACTACCAAAACTTTTATCATCAATAGGCCTTTAGGCTCCGCAGAAGGTAATCTGCTCGACCAATGAGTAGATTCTGAATCAGATGAATGAGGATGGATGGTGAGGGTAACTTCAGGCCTTGAAAGAACATGAAGAAAAAATAGAGTGAGTTTCTTAGAAACTCAGTAAGTCGATAATTCCATAGAAAATCAAAACTTAGTTTGTAGTTTATGTTCAAAATTAAATGGGCAATATATATATTCATGAAGATAAGCTTACCAATTCAAAAGCCACAATCTTAAAATACGTTCTGAGATTTCAATTCATTAAGAAAGACAAATCATTAAATACAATATTTAGCAAAAGTAAAATAAGCAGCAAAGTATGATATTGTGAAAAATACCCATCTTGATGTAAACAAAAGAGAAATTCATTAAGATTTTCTAAAATCTACCAGTACTTAAGTAGCAAATATTATAGAATTTACTCTTTTACTAAAATACAATTGCAATCCAAAGGATAATTGCTAAAGGTAACCATACCTAACAGATATCACCAAAATCGATCCAAACACACCAATAAGATATTCAGATATCAAATATTCAGATATTCTTTCCCTTATTTCTCTAACAAATATTCTAATCACAAGTACATTTAAGGGTTTCCAAAGAATTTCTAATGGATCTAGGATTTCAAAATAATTGATCAATCAAAAACATTATGTTACTAGGTATATCCATAAACAATAAACATTTCTATTCAGATCATGATATCAATAATTAGGAAATATTGTCAATCATTCCATGTAGTATAAACTTTAGTAATGTCAGAAATTTCATGTCACGATAATATGAAATCATTGCTTCTATAAACAATAATCATTACAAAATATAAAAATACACTAAATTCTTTTTATATTTATACATCATAAGGTAAAAATGATATCACTAGTTCCAATAACAAATACCAATATAAAATGTATAATTTCACTATGACAAATCATTTCCAAATATACAACATACAGTTAAAATTTTGAAACAAGCTAACATTAAAAATCTAATTACTCAAAAATCCTTACGTTGCACACAACAAAATTATTTCATATTGCAAAATGGGATTTACAAAAGAATAGGATTATCTACTCACCTTAAGGATATCCAGATAACCTTAAATGAAAATTTTTGAACTACAACTTTCCCAAATTGGCTTATTCAACTAGTTCATCACAACCTTAGTAATCAGAAAATAAATTTTTAGGATTATTACAAGATCTATTTAATTTCATGAATCTGATCTTAGAACAAAATCAACACAAAAAAAATCAGATTGGAAGAAGGTATAAATATACTCACTGGTTTGACATGGAGTTAGGGTTTTCAACTTAGATCTATTAGTTGAAGGAGGTGGGGTGACTGGCTAATCTTGTGGTTGTTTTGGTCACCAGATGCAGGTGATCATCGGCCAATTTGACAACCAGCTTTGACCGGCCAAGAGGAGTTCCGAGCTGAACCAGTCTGCACCTTCAACTCAGCCACCATAGCTATGTAGAATCAGCCACCAACAATGTTGTCACACGAGAATGTCGGTGAGATGACGATAGTGCAACAAGAAGTAGAAGGATGCTAGTGAAGCTGACATTTTTTTATGAGAGAAACAAGGGAAATAGTTAGGTTAGCAATCAACAATTAACATTTCAACCCCTTCCAAGACCAAATTAATTGTAAGGTGAGTCCTTATAGTCTTCAACTAGCTAGCATCCAGTGCTACTCCAATGGCTCAAACAGTCGACTTGTTCCTTCACTTGACACTATAACAACTGCTGCAAAAGAGGGACGTCGAGAAGTGGATGATTGGACTAGTAAACTAGCTTGAAAGAAAGATGGACACAGGACAGAGAAAGAAGAAGAAGACAAAGTTGCTAGGAAAGCTAGCTTACTTCCAAGCTAGGAGCCATCAGGAAAGCGGGACAAGCCGATGAGCTAAGCTAGTTGTGGGGAGGCATTGAGGGGTGAAAGGAAGAAGAAGGGATGCTTAATCTTGCTGGACAGTGGAAAAATGAAAATAAGAAAGTTGACCAATGACAAAGGAAGGTTTGGGAACAGGGGAGGCTTTCCCAGAAAAATGAAGATAGATGTGGGGGTGCTTGGAGATAAAGAAACATAAAATGGGGAAATTGCAACTTGGCCCCAACGAAACTTCAACATTCACTAAAGTCCCCCAAAAAAAGGAAAAATTAAACTTTGACCACAATGAAACATTTAAAAACTTCATTTTAGTCCACCAGATTAATTATTATTATTATTATTTATTTCCTTATTCTATTATTTTTTTAAGGTATTACAAAAAAAGTACAACATCAGTTCATATTAAACAACCAATGTCTAAACTCAATATTACGATTAATGTCAGTTTGTATTAAGGAATCGGTGTACTTTTACAATATTTTAAAATTATAGCATTTAGATTTAAAACATCTTTAAAATTTATGACTTCTCAATTGTCAATTTTTTTTATTAATTTATATATTAAATTCTTATTTGATTATATTTCAAAGAACTTTTATAATATATAGTCAAATAAATTTTTTATTAATTATCAATTGAATTAATGTAAATTATCTATGTTCAACTAATTTATTGATATGACAATATTAGAATTAATTTTCTATTTTCTAAGACTATGGAATTATAAAATTCTCTAATTGATCATCAATTTCTTCCATTTTACTAAGATAATAGAAATAGTTAAAATAATTTCAATGCGTTTATATAAGGAGTCGTAGATTAGACGTCAGTTTTTAAATAGGAACCAATGTAGATATGTGATATTATATGTCGATTCCAACATAAATAAATGACATTTAAAGTCTCCTGACATTATAAAAAGCCAATGTGTCCCCTCTCATTACTCAGCATACTTCAACTTACTTTTGGTAAAAGGAGTTTGAAAGTGGAACAATTGTTCTTAAACCTATTTGGAACAATTGTTTAAATTGTGGAATAGAATTTCTATACTCCATTTTTCAAACTCCTCTTCCCAAATAAGCAGGATGCTATCAGGAGCTTACTTATTCTACTCAACGTTGCTCTAAAGTTTTTATAGTTTATTTTTCCCTTTTTGTTTCTCTTTTTTTTTTTTATTAATTTGTATATAAATTGTTAACTTATGTTTCCTTTTTTCCTTTAAATAGGGCATATGCATTGATCCTTTAAACAAAAGGACGATAGATGCACTTAAAGTGTCTATATTGTCTTGTATACTACTTTTGAAGTATGTGTTTTTATATTATAAGTAATCCTAAAAACTTCAATTTAATATTGGTTTGTTGCAAACCACCCAGAAGTTTGATGCAACAATAATGTTTTTGTCAAAATTTTCTTTTTGATTTTTCTATAAAAATGTAAGCTGGAGCACTTATATGTAATTTTAAAAAAAATTAATAAAAATAATGTCAATTTTTTAATACAAACTGATGTTTTTAACATAATTTGCAAAAATTTTAGCAAAATTAAAAATTATGTAATGTGTAAAATAATTTAATTATTAAAATATTATTAAATAGACAAAATAATTTGATTATTTAATTGACAAAAATTTTCAGAAAATAGTTAACCTTAGAAAAATTATGTGCGACAATATATTAATGTTATTATCTAGAAAATGTTATGCCATTGTTTCTGTACAAAACACCAATGTATAAAAGCAATAAATGATGTCAATTATAATACGAATCAACATATAAACATAACAAAAATAAAATAAAATAAAATTCAATGTAGAAATGTAGGTGAAGTGACGATGGTGCTTTTGTAAATATGATGAAAATTTCTACATTGGTTTGAATAAAAATTCTATGTCCTAAGTTTCTACATCAGTTTTTTTTATTAAAACTAGTATATGCATGAGAATAAACGTCAATTTCATCTTAATAACTGATATCTAAAATCAAGGTTTCTTATGTAGCAATCTAATTCTTCCCCTACTCTCATTTGCTTTCCACTGTCTGAAAACACTTAACTAATATCATTCTTAAACCCTTGTTGCCTTTTTCTTCTTTTTTTATTTCCAATTATCTTCACTGTTTCAATCATTACATTTCAAGTCCATCTTTTATCGAAATATGAAATTTCATTCTTCTTACACTGTATTCATTTCTTTCTTGTCAAATTATGTTGATTTTTTTTTTACATTTTCTACTTTATTCATTGCTAATGGTTTGTATTTTTAGGGTTTTAGCTTTTTTTCATGTTTTATCTTTTAGTTTGATTATCGATAATGTTTTTAGTTAGAGTTTATTTTTTGGTTGTGTTTCTTGACGTAGAATGTCTGGTCTTGCATGCCCTGTTTTGTATCACTTGCCATAGTGGTTATGAATATATCTAACATTTTTATTGTAATTTATATAATAAAATCGAAACTTTGAATGTAGCCATTTCCTATTTAAAATCATCAAATGCAGTCTGTAATATAAGAGAGGAAAGGAAATGTATGCTTAATAGACTAGTAGTTGTACTTTATATATATATATATGTATGTACTATCTCATGCTCTTTGTTTGCTAGCTACTTAGTTGAGTAGAGTTAAGTGGAATATGTAGTGGATACTTTTCTGGTCGAAAGGTTTGGATAGGCAACTAAAATGTTATATATGTAATTGAATAGGCTACGATGCCTTACTGTGAGGTATCTGTTGGTTGTCGAACATAATTATATTGAAACAACATCCTGATTGGAAGTTAAAAAGGCAAAATCAAATCAAAGAGTAAACAATAAATTACTAGGTAGTAAGGTTTATTAAATTATGTGTAGTTTGATTATTGTATGAGTGGTACAACTATGGCTTGGCTTGGCTTATGTATTTTTCTGGTTTAGGGTGAGAAGTTATCAATTTGTAAATGGTTTAACTTGTGAATATTTGAATTGCTAAGGTTTGGTTAAGCCATAATGTATCTTTAATTTTTGAAATGTTTGTTTATTAGTTAACTTCTTTTTCTTTTTTTCCTTTTAAACACCCATATGGATACTCCTCAGCATACTGAGAAGGGTACGAAGGGTAATAGTTTCATGAAGCAAATGATCATTATTCATAGTAAACAAGAGAAAATAAACATCTCTTTAAATGTTAAGGGTCAGGCTACTAGGGTTGCAGGTTTAAAATAAAGAAGTTGTATTGTATGTTGGCACGCACAAGAATGCTAATCAATATTGAGCACTAGAAACAAGTATTACGACACATTAAAGAGAACATTTGGTAAGATGTCTTAGTGTATAGTACTTATCTTAAATTTGTATTTAAGATATATATATATATATATAACTATCTTCTTAGAATAATTGAATATATGTTGTCTTGTATACCACTTTGTTGATGTGAGGAGAAGAAAAGAAGTTCTAAACCTTGAGGGGGAATGATAAAAAGACTTCAAGAACTAGCTGACAAGGAATTATATCACTGTTAAGAGGAAGGGTGATGAAATCCTTTGAGAAATACAACTTTGATTAACAAGCATAGAATGAAATTGTGAATCAGTGCCAGTCTGAAGCTTTTTAGGTAAATTTAGCCATCTTACATTATAGTTTTTTTCAATTATATGTCATAAGTAATTTGATCATCTTATCAATTATATTATTTTTGTCAACAGGGGATAAGTAAAGCCAATAGAGAGAGACAAGCTAAAAACAAATATAAACATAAGTTGTCTTATGGCGGATATGTGAAGCTTGAGTAAGCTTTGTTAAAAGAAAAGTTTGCAAAACAATAAGCTTCCAATCAATCCAATCCATAAATTATTTCAATATATCAGCATGAACTCTGAAAGAGAGCCAAGGTTAACACTAAATATGAATACATTGTTGGGTTTCCTTGGCTTAGGGGCAGCCATGGGACTGTAAATTTCAAAAATTTTACTCCCCTTTAGCTAAGGAAACTTCCCA
>JANHAO010001529.1:0-32576 GCA_026873985.1 Saraca asoca
TTGAGGGATATCTTTTGTATGGAAGGTTATACTTTGACTAAGTCAAAAGTGACTCTATTCATGAGGAACGATAAAGACTTGAGTTAGGTATTTCTGAAAATACAGATAGATATTACCTAATCAAGAGAGGATTCATTACCACTCTTTAGAGTGATATCTGAGGCTGCTCAACAAATTAGTTTGGCTAATTAAATCCTTGCGCAAGATTGAACCGAGACTTAGATTGGATTTGAGTGCACGGATTCATTTGAGCCAAATAATTCACAGAGTTAAGAAACCATGATTAGTTATAAAGGTTGACGTTTATCCATACCTTTGACTATTCCGGATATAGGTAATAAAAGGATTCAATCATGCATTGAAATAATCTATAGATAGGCTTGTCACCATTGATAAACTCTGCCAAAATTTGGGTAGCTATAATGGCTTGCTAGAGTCCGTTTATAGTTTAAAGTCCACAAGTAATTAATTTGGAGAAATTAATTATTAATTAAAAGTAATTAAATTATTTTTATATGCCTTCAAATAGTTTGAAGGGCATTTTAGACTTTTAGCAATATTTCGGGGGTCTACTGGGTCACACGCAGAATGAAAAATGAGTTACGACCATAATTTGGATATATTAGATATCTAGGGATCAAACTGTAATTTACAAAAATTGGAAGGACAGAAAATAGTTTTTAGGGACTAAACTGTAATTGGCAGAAATCGTTGAGATTGAAAAATAATTTTTCAGTGTGGCAAAATGACACATCATTTTGGCCTCAGGCTGCTGGCCAAATGACATGTCGTTTGGCGTCCCCTTTTCCTGCGTAACGCTGTGTTTTGAATGCAGAAGTGAAAAAGGGAAAAATCAGAAGAACAGTCGCTCTACTAGGGTTTCCCACCAAGGTCCGTCTCCGATTTTTGAAGCTGGAAATTTAATCCTTCTTCAAGCTAGCACTTGAGCAGGATCAGTAACTCAAAAAGTTTCAAGGTCATTTCCAAGCGTTTTTCGGAGTGAGCAATCGGTAGAAGTCGGGATGATTGGACCGAGTTCAATGATGCGTTTCAAAGCTCTTCCGCTGCTAAGCTTGGCCAAACGTTGGTTGAGCTTTCTATTTACAATATATAATGTTGAAACACTCTATACCAATGAGATCCAAGTAGTTTGCTTGATTAGGGTTTTTAGAAAAATTGTTGATTTTTTCGATTTATTCTCCTAGCAAACCAACAAATAAATCATGACTTAAAGGATATGTGCCATGTTAGATGACCAATCGATCACATTAACTCATCTCGGCTGGCAATGAGGTTAAGCACTGGAGTGCTTGGGCACTTTCGTTGGTGTGGGAACAAATGCCCATGTTTGTTGCACAGATATGCCTTCGTCGACGCAAGAGTTTGGTGCCAAAGGCACTTCTTGGATGTGATTTACGTAAGAGTTTGGTGCATGGTTAGCACTTCTTGGATGCAAGATTTTGAGGTGTCCGTATAAGAGTTTGGTGCGTAAAGCACTTCTTGATGTAACTCGAGCAAGAGTTTGGTGCATGGCTAGCATTTCTTATATGCTAAATTTTGAGTTTGTCTGCACAAGAGTTTGGTGTGTAAAGCACTTCTTGGATGCAGCCCACGCAAGAGTTTGGTGCATAGCTGGCACTTCTTGGATGCGGGATTTTGAGGTTGTCCATGCAAAAGTTTGCTACGTAAAGCATTTCTTAGACGTGGCCCATGCAAGAGTTTGGTGCATGGCTAGCACTTCTTGGATGCGGAGCTAGCTAGGAGTTCTGGTCCGTTGCTGATGATCTGCAGGCAAGCTCCTATTTACTTTGTTTGTGACTCTTCGATTTTTGCCACTGGCCTGTCATGATTACTCCTGCCTCTGGTAAGCATGTGCACCATGCTATTGTTAACTTTCTGCTGACACTTACCAAACTTTCAGATTGTGGGTAGTTGATGGGTTCCCAGATTTAACGGTGGCAACATGTGTCATATAAATTGAAGGGGCTCTTCTTTCCCTCTCACTTGCTGATGTGGCTGTCAAGATCAATCGAGATTAGAAAATTTATAAACTAAGCTACCTAAACTACTTGTGGTATAGGCAACATCGGGTCGAGACTTTGGATCATTTTGGATGATATCAATCAGATTAAGAGATGGAAATAAGGGGGGTTGGCAGTAATTATACTAACAGCTAACACTAAAGGAGAAACGTAAACAGAAGCAAGTAAACCAACCAACCCAACGGAATTAACTAAGCTTGAGATTAATGTATCCTTGATCATTAAATATTCATCTAATTGTTAATCATATTTTCTGACCTTAAATCATAACAAGAAGCCTTGAAATGATTAATGAGTCTTATGTAGAACTCAGCCAGCAAACAATCCATCAAAAGCTCAATGCATTATTTAGTTTTTGTCATTCTCTTCTAAAGTGATTATTAAGCACTAACCATATTAACATCTAAATCAAATGAAGCCATTCATTCAGAAGTCTAATTAAAACATAGAGGAAAGGAAAAGAAATGACAAACAATTGAATTGCAAGCTGAAAATAGGATGTCTATATTAATCTTCAAGCTGTCATCCCTTAGACTGATTACAAATGTTTAGCCTTCCATAGAAGGCAAAAAGTTACAGAGATGACAAGAACAAAAGCTTGCTCTCTGCCCTCCAAACTCCTCCTAAAACTCAACTCAAAACTTAACTAAAAAGGCTCAACTAAAGAGTGCTTAGCCCAGGAAAAGAGAAGCTATAGTGATCATTTGTGATAATTCTTTAGTTGTGAAAATTGTGAAATATCTTATAAGTCACTTTGAGACAAAGAATATTAGAGGTAATATTATTAGTTTAAAATATGCTGAGAAGGTAAAAAGTTATTATAGATAAAATATCATTGATAAGAAAACTTAACAGATCCATCCACAAAGGCTCTTAGTATAGTTATATTCAAAATATGAATTTGATTCCTTTGTAGAATATGTATTTTAAAATAAATAAATATCTTAAAATTTAACTTCTCTATAAAGTATATACTTGCATGTATAACGAAAGGGTTTCAATAGAGATGAAAGGTTGGATCTCAATTTGTTTGGGCATATAGAATATTTGGGGTGCATGTCCTCGATGACTAATACTCAAATTGGAACGCAACTTTATCTAAGTTGCCAAATTTTGAGTATGAAATGAACATATTAATATTTTTCAATAGAATTAAATTTGTGTTGGCTTTGTTGAGCACTCATGATTATGCTTCGAAATTCAACTTCTTTATCAGATATGTATTTGTAAGTATGTACAAGAGAAATGGTTGGATTTCAAATTATTCAGGTCTATAGAATATATGGGGCACATTTCTTCAATGACTAATACTTAAATTAGAACATAATTTTATCTGAGTTATCAGATTCTGAGTATAATATAAATGGGGATCAATAAAAAATTCAGTTCAAGTTTTTAATTGAATGGTACATGTTTTATATACACCCAAGTTAATTATATAAAATTTATATAGAAATATTAGAGATAATTTATCATAATCTTATAAAAAAATTATTTATAATATTAAAATTATTTATTTAAAATTTTATGTTAAGTGAATAAAATAATATATTTTATTTTTCTATTAAATAAATTAAATCTCTTTTAAAATAATAACATTAATATTTAAAATCATTAAAATGATTACGTGTGCAACTTCGAGAAGGAACTTGCTGGGTTCCTCATCATTTAAATGATTGATTCAGTGGGTAGCCATTAACTTCGCATTGTAGCGGAAATAATGGAGATCAAATTCATTTAAGCACTTACAGGATTTAAAATGTCAATTGATGTGAATGGTTGTGAAACAAAAGATCTGACTCCAATAAGATTGGGAACTATCTTCCTGCAATGAGAAAAAGGAATTTAAGATAATAACTCTGGTACTATAAGACTAATGGGTAAACTGTTTGTCTCTCTTTTATTTATGTAGCATTCTCACTCCACCATTTTTTAGATTAAGGGATTGTGTGGAATTATTTTCAGGTGTTTTTGTTATGTTATTTTTTAAAATAATTTTTTAAAAATAGTTTTTAAAAATTATTTTTTTAGAATCAAAAAATAAAAAATTTATTTAGATGTAAATTTTGAAAATAAATATTTTTTTATTTTTAAAGATAAAAAAATATATTTAATATTATTTACAATTTTGTTATTAATGAAAATAGATATTTTTCTTATTTTAAAAAAAATCTAAAAATAATTATATATAAAAATAAGAGAAAACATTATTTTGCTGTTTCCTAAAAACTATTTTTTAGTTACACTTTTAGAAAATAGGTTGTCAAACAGATTTTTTTATTTTTATAAAATAAAAAAATAAAAAAATTATTTTTAAAAAAAAAAAACGGTTTCTCAAACGGGGCTAAACTACTTTGGATGTTTTTATTAGTTAAAAATGAAAAGGCAGACTAATTAGAACACTTTGTATATGAATCTAATTTTAATATATATATTTATCATTTAAAATATTACAAATAAGTAATATATGATTTATACTAATTATTTGTTAATTTATATTAATTTTTTATATTAATATGTAATAAAATTCGTTAAATTTAGATATATGATTTATACATAGAAAAAAAATATTAATAATATAAATATATAAATTAAAATTAAAATATTATATCATATATAGATAAAATATATTTCAAAAACATAATATGTCTAGCCACACATTTCATCTAACAACAAAACGAGAAGCTCATGTTTTAGGATGAGGTGAATTTGTTCAAAAATCTTTATTTTTCTTTATTTTCTTCGATATCCACATCCCAATATCATTAGATCAGACAATTCTTTCTTACAATAGATTTTTGAGATTTCGATAATTACGAAAATTTAAATAATTTTTTTAAATATTGAAACTCCATATTTGAGATGTAAATAAATGTCAAATCGACCAAATTTAAAATGAATGCACTAACGACCCAAATTAAAAAACACGAATTACTGTAAAGCAACAGCTCAACTAATCTATGCCAAATCAAACATCTTGCTCCTTGTATCCACAGGTAAGCGAGGACTTTTTTGTAATTATAGAAAGATTGGCTTCAACTCTTTAATCCGGTGACCCATTTCCACTAAATCAAGGGCTTACATTGCAATTTAAATTTGTACGGTGCAGACTCAAACAAACCATGGGGAAAAAAAAAAACAAATTGTTCAAAGGTGTCATAGAGGAGGGAATATTTCGCGCCAATTTTCTCCCTCTAGTTATAGGTAGTCTCTATCTTCCCCTTCATCCCTCCTCTGAACCCTAAAACCGCTGCTCCTTCATCATTCTTTCATCCATGGCTGAAACCCCCAAGAAGTCTTTTCAATCACCCACAAAATCCAAGCAACAGCTTCAATTCAATGCTAGGTTTTCACCTTCTGTAACCCCTCTAACCCCACAGTCCCTCGCTCCCCGCAGATCCACGCGTAGGAACTCGTTGGTATTCGATTCTCAGGAATCTCTCGATTGTGCTGATAGGCCTTCTGAAAACTTGCGAAGAACCCCTAGAAATGTGAAATCCATGGAGAGCTATGATGTGGAGAAGTCTCGTCGATCCATTAACTATGTTGAAGAGTCTAGAGAAGATAAAGTGGTAACTCGTGGTACTAGGGCAAAAAATTATAATTTTGAAACCCCAGAGAAAGAGAATAACATTAGATCTGCAAAAGCCCAAACTTCTGCTAAAAAGAGTGAAAAATTGAGGCGGAAAGATGGGGGAGATTCAGTGGAAGTTTCATTTTCTCCAACATCGCCTGATCAATTGGAAACTAAGAAGAGGAAGAGGGTGGATGAAGGGAAGGTTGTCACTAGAGCTATGGCAGCTAGGAACGGGAAATCTGACAAGAGCAAAAAGAGCGGCGGTTTTCCTAAGAGACGGGTGTATTATAAAAAAGTAGTATATGATGGAGGTGAGTTTGAAGTGGGTGATGATGTTTATGTTAAGAGAAGGGAAGATGCAACCTCAGATGATGAAGACCCAGAAGTGGAGGAATGTAGATTGTGCTTCAATTTTGGAGATGACGTGATGATTGAGTGCGATGATTGTCTAGGTGGGTTTCATTTGAAATGTTTAAGACCACCATTGACGGAGATTCCAGAAAGTGACTGGATATGTGGGTTTTGTGAGGCTCGTAAGATGGGTAGAGGAGTAAACTTCCCTGTGCCTCCGGAGGGGAAGAAACTAGCTAGGACCATGAGGGAGAAGCTTCTTTCAAGTGATCTGTGGGCTGCCCGCATAGAGAGGTATTTTCCTTCTATTGTTCATTGACTTGAAGTTATATTGTTTTTCCTTTCACGAATAACACTTTGCTTCAATTTCGCCTTTTCTTGACATTGGTTGGATGGAAGCAGTATATGGAAAGAAGTAGATGGTAGCTACTGGTGTCGTACAAGGTGGTATATGATCCCTGAAGAGACTGCTATTGGGAGACAACCACATAACCTGAGGAGGGAGATTTATCAAACAAATGATTTCACAGACATAGAGGTGGTGAATGATAACTGTTTTGATGGTTATGTACTGATAGTAAAGTGATAGAGTGACTGCATTTATTAAGTTTGAAACTTATCCCCTCAAGTTTATCATGGTGTTCCTTCATTCAATGCAGATGGAATCTGTTCTTAGGCATTGCTATGTCAAGACCCCCAAAGAATATGCTAAGGCCGACAAGGAAGGAGATGATGTTTTCTTGTGTGAATATGAATATGACATTCATTGGCATAGTTTCAAGCGTCTTGCTGACATTGATGATAACAAAGAGGTAATCATGTCAAAAGAAAGGAGAATATAAGGATCCTGACTATTGTAGAAGTTAGCATTTAGCACTGGTGTTTATTGGTTTGTTCTTACATGAAAGGATGGTGGAGCGGCTGACAGCGATGAAGATTGGAATCTTTGCAATGAATCAGAATCTGATACAGATGAAGACATTGAATATGAGGAGGAGAATATAAGAAATTCAAAATCCCGTCCATTGTCAAATCATGAGTTAGCTGCAGTATGGCTACCATCCTTTACTTTTATTCACGTCTTTGGGCTTTTTGATATCCTAATTATGATATGATTTGTAATTGATACAGAATTTGCGCAAGGGACAGTTCTTTGGACTTCAAAAAATAGGCACCAAAACGATTCCACACCATGTGAGGTCCCACAAACAGACTGAGCTTGAGAGAGCAAAGGCTACATTGTTATTGGCATCATTGCCTAAATCTTTACCTTGTAGGAATAAGTATGTGAAAGTTTGAAGTTTGAACATAATTTTTCTAATATATTATCCATATTTGTGAACAGTTACTAATCAGTGCATGCTTCTATATAGAGAAATGGAGGAGATAACTTCATTCATAAAAGGAGCTATATGTGATGAACAATGTCTGGGGCGCTGCCTGTACATCCATGGTGTTCCTGGGACTGGCAAGGTGCTGCATTTTTTTCTTAAGAACTACTAATATTGATGCTTAAATTTTAAGCTGGTTTAAATTAATAAACACTGCTTATTTGGTCCTTTATCTATGCTGATTGCAGACAATGAGTGTATTGTCAGTAATGAGGAACTTGAGGTCTGAAGTTGATGCAGGAAACATAAAACCCTACTGTTTTGTGGAGATTAATGGCCTTAAATTGGCATCACCAGAGAATATTTACAGGGTAAAATTATTTTGACTAATACTGTTCTTGTTTTATGTGAGCCAATTCTTTGGTTACTCTATAATTCTGAAGCTCTTTTAGGTCATATACGAGGCTTTAAATGGCCACAGGGTTAGCTGGAAAAAGGCCCTTCAGTTGCTGAATGAGAGATTTGTAGAAGGGAAGAGGACTGCAGAAGAGTCTGATAGGCCGTGTATTCTGCTTATTGATGAACTTGATCTTCTTGTAACTAGAAATCAATCGGTAATGAACAAATCTTGTAACAATTATCTGTCAATATTAGATCTACATTATTTGATGTGGGAATTACATGTCCTTAAACCTTCCTTTTGTTATAGGTTCTGTACAACATCCTTGATTGGCCTACTAAGCCACATTCCAAACTAATTGTGATAGGTATGACAAACATTGTTTCAAGTTTCTTTGTTTTAGATATTGATCTTATAGCAAGGCATTGGGCATTGTAAAGTGGGAGGGAGGGGTTAACAGAATTCATACTGAACACAATGGTTATGGGGATAACGTTGACTGCCAAAAATTCATTCTTCAATAATAAAAAATTCAGGGATAGCAAATACTATGGATCTTCCAGAGAAGTTACTTCCTCGTATATCCAGTCGAATGGGCATACAAAGGCTTTGCTTTGGCCCATATAATTACCAGCAACTTCAAGAAATCATTTCAAGTCGCCTCAAGGGAATGAATGTATTTGAAAAGCAAGCTATAGAATTTGCTTCAAGAAAGGTCAGTCTCTGCATCATCATGAGATTTTGTATGCTTAAATCTTGTTTTTAATGGGCAGTGAAACATTCACTTTGGTATAACCACTTAGTAACTCACCTCCATGATGATCTTCTATTCAGGTTGCAGCAATCTCAGGAGACGCACGTCGTGCACTGGAGATATGCAGACGTGCAGCCGAAATTGCAGACTATCGCATCAAGAAGCTGATTTCAAATCCTGACTCAGCTGGTGAATGAACACATAATCCTGATTAGTGGGCATTTGCATGAGTTTGTGTTGCATTGCTTGATCCTGACATAGATACTGTTATAGTTCATTGTATATGAAGTAACACTTAGTTAATCACAAGAGGCAGAACAAATAAATTACAAAAATAATAGGCATAAAAGATAAAAAGTTGTTATTGCTCGAGTATCGTATTTTTTTACTTTCAGTTGCTTTGCAATTGGGAGAATGATTAATCCTCATTTCATTGTTTTAAATTTCATACTGTGAATTTCCATGTTACCTCTTTAACATTTGAATGTGAACGCGGGTTGAGGTAGTTGATTTTAGTGTTGTTTACTTGTAACTGAAAGACATTTGAGGCAGAGTTGCCTTTATCTCGCACACTTCAAATAATTAACTATAGATATTAACAATGAAATATCATTTATTGACATATCCAAAAGCTCAATTAATCATAATCCCAAACTTCAAAATTCACAATGATCCAAAGTTTACAAGTTAATGATTTGTGCTTTTATTTTATAATATTTATGTCTAGGATGCCACCATAATTTAGATGTTCTATTTTTAGTTATGTGCATCTAAAATCTTTTCTCACAATGAAAAGTAAAGAGCTGAAGGCTTAGAGTTGTGTGAAAAATAAACTGTGCAAAATAAAAAATTACATGGAAAAACAGTGATAATATAAGTATAAAAGAATGTATAATATAAATTATGTGATTGGGTTTGTAAAATCGCAGCTTCAACTTAGATGCTCAATTTTTAGTTATGTGCATCTAAAGTCTTTCCATCTGAATATTTGATTAATTATTAACTCTAAATATATCAGCATCAATTGCATAATAGCATGGCCTCTGCCCACTAATTCTACTTTTGTTTCTATTTATGGGATCAGAACATGTTGGTATGGCAGACGTTGAATCAGCCATCCAAGAAATGTTTCAAGCTCCTCATATTCAAGTGAGTAGAAATTAGCAATATGCCAATTACCCTGAGACAACGGCATAATGATTTTAGTGATATGACTTGTATATTGTTATAATTAGTCTATTTCATTGCTTGAAATCAAGGTTTTATCTTTATCCTAACATGACAGTAGTTGAGAAGAATTAAGAGAAAAATATGAATGCTAATTCAGTTATCAAACTAGATGGCCAATTTTGCAAATTCGATTGTTATCTTGATCATATTTGTGCATGAACAAAATGCGAAATTAATTGCAGTCATGGACTCACACTTAATGAGGCATATACATTCATCTATTTGGCATAAAGTTGTCATTTGATCCCAAATAGTTACCTTGTTGCACAATATTCGTCTTTTGTAGGTGATGAAAAGTTGTTCCCGACTCAGCAAAATCTTCCTGACTGCTATGGTGCACGAGCTTTATAAAACAGGAATGGCGGAAACCACTTTTGAAAAGGTCAGCTTCTGAAGTTTCTTGCTTCTGTAATATCATATTATACATACTGAGGGGATTTTAAGTCAGAAGATCAGTTTGTATTTGCGTTCACCTGTAAATTAAGGTTCTATTTTTCATTGCAGTTGGCAATGACGATCTCGTGTCTCTGTACCAGCAATGGAGAAGCGTTTCCTGGATATGATATACTCCTGCAAGTTGGGTAAGTTGCCATTTTTTTGGTGCTCAAGTTTCATTTTTCTGCATGCTTTAACAGAGAAAATACAAACTCTGTAAGATGTGTCTGTTAAGTGTACGCATGTGCTTCTAGTAATCCCATGGTGTGGACTGATATTCATCCCAATTTGTGGACAGCTGTAAGCTAGGAGAGAGCAGGATTGTATTATGTGAAGCAGGTGCTAAGCACAGGTTGCAAAAGTTGCAGCTCAATTTCCCAAGGTTTGTCCACTCATTACTTTAGCTGCTACTGTAATTTTGTAAAACCAATTGATACTCAGGTTGTCGAAATACAAAAGATCAGTAATCTAGTTGATCTTAATGATATTAAAGCATTGTGCTTATTTCTTAGTTTTCTACTTACTACAACAATGACCAATTCTTTCTATCAATCAACAATCCTATTTTAAGTAAAAGAATGCTTAATTTTTGTACTCACTGCATTTAATGAATTTTGTAAGATCTCATTTATTTCACTGGTTTTTATGGTGCTGTGACAGTGATGATGTAGCCTTTGCGCTCAGAGACTGCCAGGATTTGCCTTGGTTGGCGAAGTATCTGGTTTAGAGCTGAAATTTGTACTCTGTTGGAACAATTTTGATCATAAACTTATTCTTCAATTCTTTTGTGGCTTTGAGAATTGCCGTTATTTCTTGTAATTTAAACAAATTTAATTGTTTGTATTATTTGTTTGTTCAATAATAAAGGCTAGCAGGACATAGTTACATTTTCTTTCTCCTGTTGCATTAACAGTTTGGTAACACTAAATCATAGTAAAATTAATAGAAAAAATACACTGACTTTCCCGATATGCTAAAACTACACTAACCTTTCCTGTAACGTAAAATCTTATATTTTATTCCAATTAAGCATATTTTGTTGGAAATTTAAGAGAATATTTTTTAATTATTTGTTTGTTGAATTAAAAGTAAGATTTTTAAATCAAGTAATATTTAATTACTATATTGTCTTTAAAATAAAAGTGACTTTTTTTTACAACTTAATAAAAATTTAACATACTAGTTTTTATCAAAGGAAATCAAGAATTAAAGTAAAATTATAATTTTTTTAATTCTGTTTCTTCTTAATTTGTTGTCTTTTATTGATCATGGGATTTTTGCAATAGTACATAAGTTTGCAATATTTGATCATGATTTTTTTATTTGTTAAATATGTACTTTTTTTAATTATTTATTAAATGTGATTAAGAGTTTTTATTATTATTTTTTTAATTTTTAGCATTTTTTTTTGTTAATTCTCATGTATGAATGCAATTTTTGGAGATTTATTTTAAGATATTAGTTCAATTTTTTTATATGATCAACAATTTGTTTGTTATAAATCATTTTTTGTTTGATTTTTCATATCTTATTACATTAGATGATGGCAAAATTATTATTGTTGTAAATAATTTTACTCTTAAATACTTTTTTTGATAAAAGAGAGTTTCATACAAGGGATATTTTTGGGTATTAAGTGGTCAAATAATACCATTAATCAAGGAGAAACAATTATTGTGTTTCATAACCTATGTTGTACCGACACTTTATATAGCAGTCGTGTTCACATATCAGTGTCCGCATATTCCCATATCTGCATCATTAAAAATGTCGTATTCCCGTGTCTGTATTCACATATCATCGTGTTCGTGTTCGCGTGTCCGTGTAACATAGCTCATAATTAAAAAGAGATTAATGTAAGTTTCTAAACTAAAGGGATGTAAGCGTAATTTTCATAAAATTCAGGGGAGTAAAAATATTTTTCTCATGTTAATAAGTGTTTTCCTCATCATGCCACTCTTGGAGTAACTATGAACTAGAGATGTGCACTCCTTAGCTCGGAAATAAGCATTATCAATTTACAAAGAGATGCAAAAAAGAAATTCGCATTCAAATTATGGGTTGATGTGTAAAGAACTGTAAGTTTTATGTGTAACGGATTTGGTTCCATTTCTCAAATCAACATTGTCAATATTTTAAAAAATCGAGGGGCCAAAACTAGAAATCATCCATTTGAGCTATCTATTCCATTGTAACATTTTGTTCAAATGGGAAATAATGGAAGGCAAGAAAGGCAGGCAGACAGAATATCCATCAGAACAATAAAATTATAAAAAGAAAGATAAGAATTTTATTTCTTTTCTTTCCATTTTTCTTATATCCAAACAAACCATAAGTTATAATTAAGTGGGTGGATGATGTAGGGTAAGAGTTATAGGATTAATAAGATTCAAATATTACAAATAATACATGATTCTAAATTTAAATTATTACTTTCTAATTTATTTATTTATTTGACTTTGCTTTCAAGTTTATTTAGGAATCTTGTTTCCCTAATTTATGAGATGTCTCTTTTTTATTTCTAATAAGAAAATATTTATAATTTTATAAATATGTAATTTAGCCTATTAGTAAGACAAATTTTATAATAATAATATTTTTAAAGTGTTTCTTTTCTTTGAAAGCATCAAAAAAAGTTTTTACTACATGCTACTACGTTAGTTGGTATCAAAGCGAGGATCAACCTTATTTAATAATAGCTGATAATTATGATAACTTTGTACCTGAGGGCTAACCTGATTATACTAATCTTATACTCTATCACTGTTATACTCTCTATTTTTTTTCTTCATTCCTTAAGACGGTACTATTTCTTTTTGATGTGTCAAAAGAGGGAGAAAAAAATTAAAGCTTGATTTTAGATGAAGAGGATAAAATATTTTAAAAAGAGGAGGAATTAAAATTTTTTTATTCTCCTTATAAAACTAATTTTTTTGATAAACTTTGAATCTCATTTAAAATTATTTGTCACCATAAAAAAAAGGAGAGATTGTTAGCCTATATTAAGCTGCATATTTTTCTTGGTTTTGATGTTGAAAAATAGTTTTAGTTTATATTACTATCTAACAATATATTTTAGTGTTTTGATTTGTTTTATAAGTTCAAAGTATGTGATTCAACAGATCACAAATTAGATTTAGTAATTATTTTATTTCTATAGGATTTTTTGTAAGTGAATTCAAATTAGATTTGATTCAAGCAAATATTTTTTTATAACTGATATAGTGAGATATAAATAAACCATTTGAAGAAAGATAAAATCAAATATTTTTCAAAAAAAAAATTTTCAAAAAAGATTTTTCACAAATACAGATTTTATAAAACTATTTTATATTTTGTGAATTAATTTATGAATCGATTCATGCTGAAAAACTTGTGAAAAATATATTCAAATCAATTTATCGGTTAATTCATGAAGAAAAGTTTTGAAAAATATTTTTTTACCAAAGGTTAGGATTTTGTCTTGAATCGATTAAGTAATTGATTTAAGACCTGATTTCAAAATGTTACGATTTGATTCACAAATCGAATCCTTAGTTGTAACTACTCTAAATTAATTCAAGAATCGATTCACAAACTAAAAGTTAGTTATCCTGTTATAGACAGTAACAAAAGCTATAAAAATCCCTAACCAGTTTTTAGTTATAACAAAATTTTCATTTTGCTTTCTTCTTCAAGCGCGAAAAACACAAAAAAAATAGGTCTATACACGATCTACTTCTTTCTCACTATATTTCTCAATCTAATTGATCTTGAATTAAATTAGGTGAAGAATTCATCTAGGATAATTGAGATTTTCATCTTAATTTTTGATACCGTATCTTTAATCTCTTATCTTGATTTTTCTTTTGAGATTTCTAGGTTAATAGGAATCTTGTATAGGTTGGCAAGAACCTATAGAAAATCTTATGGTTGTTATCAATTAGTAAGAAACCTATTATAATTCTTGTGTTTAAACTGATAATTTAGGAGCTTGTTTTAATCTTGATGTTTTGATAACAAAAGTGGTAATTTGGTTGAAAATTATCTAGTGGAGTAGACTTGAATTATAGTTTCAATTCAAGTTGAACTACTTAAAAATCTGGTATCCTGAATCTCTATTTTTCTGTTCTTGCATTTACTGCATAATTTTCTACATTCTGTTATTCTATTGTTCTAAAATTTGATCTACAATTTTGCTATATCATTGCATTCTTTACAAATATTGTAATAGAGTTTTCTGCTATGCTTCTTGATACAAAGCAATTGATCATATTCTTGTTAATTTCAAAGAGAATTCATGATAATCAAAGGTGTATATAAAATTCCCCTAAACGAATAAGGGTAAAATCTGTTTTACATCACATCTTTATCTGGGACTTTTAGCATCTACTCCTTTTCCTTACACCTATTAGCAACCAATTCTCCCCTCTCATCTTGTGTCCTTTACTCAGACCCTGTAGTAGTGTTCCCTGTCTTTTTTTTTTTCATGCACTTCCATCTCATGTGTTGTTGTCTTTAGCAATTTCATTACAGTCTAAAACTAAATCCTCTTTTTCTCATTCAAATCTTTGCCTACCCCATTTAAATAAGCCGCCTTCACAATGGTTATAATCATCATTTTCTTTTTGCCAAATGAAGTCTTAAGGTTATTGCTAAGTGAAATTCTTGAGATCTTATTAAATGGTGTTCTTAGCTGCAGTGTGTATAGTGCTAGGTTGGGTAACGAAAAGATGTATTTCTTCACAAGCCTTGGTGTCTGCAAATAACTGGTACATGTCACCATCCCTATTAATTTTTCTTAGCTATCCTTTATTGTCATACTAGGGACCAAATAGTAAATCTCTTCCCACTTCAAGTCATTATGATCCCTAATTAGTTCTCCAAAAATTGATATGGATATGTTATCAATATCTACAAAATTCTAAACATACTCCTCACCTCTAACATAGTTATTTTCAACAAAATGGCTCGTTTGATGGAAGATTAATATGATATACATATCCATGTTGCAAATTTATAAATTAAAAGACAAAATTTAATAACTTTTTTCAATAAACAGTGTTACATTATATACTATTAGTGCTTAAATTATTTATATTGGATTTTACACTAAAACAATGAGAAGCTTACTCCACATCAAACTTGCTATAGAGATTACATAAAAATTATTTTGGCAAAATATTCCACATCAAACCTCAGATTATTTTTAAGTTGGTTTTCGTGGGATAATTTAGTTCCTTCATGCACAATAAAACAATTTTATTTTGAAAAATATTTTACTTCTATCTATAACACATCATGTAATAGAGAACAGATGGATAAAAACTGCAATCAAACCATAAGAAGCTTATCTCATGTCTAACTCACTATAGAGATTACATAAAAAATTGCTTTCACAATAGTTAAACGGAAAAGTGTAGGAAATAGAAAGGAAAAAAAAATTACTCTAACACTTGGAAGAAGGACCACAATGTCTCTTATTAGAATACCAACTTGAATGTTAGGGCTTGGGGGGCACAAAATGGTCAGCAAGAAAATTGTTTTCATATCCTCTGTTCTTTAGCTTATGATCTTCTTTAATGTATAAAAGGTTTGCACTTTTTTATTTCTCTTTTTTTTTTACTCAATAAAGTTAATGAAAGGGTTTGGCATTTTTTTCCTCTTTTTTTTTTTCAGCTATTTTCTTACTGGACTTCTCTTCTTCTCAATTATTTTAACTAACTAGGATTTAGTGAGTTTAGTTGGATAATTTAACTTCCACGTAAGAAGAGTTGACAAAGAAACTAACGGTAGTATTAATTTAATGTAAAATTTTTGAAATTAATACTAAGTTGATGCGAAACTATTTTCTAATAATAATATGATGTCCACTGTATCCTTCAGGTGGTGATTTGGTGGTTTCCTTTCTAAACAATGTCATTTAGGTTTAAGTGGAGTGTGCTTTAACTTTTTTTTTTAAAAAAAATTAGGTAAAATAAGAAGACATTGCTTAAGAACTTTAACATTTAAAAAAAGGAAAAAGAAAAAAGTTGGTCCATGGATTAGCCCAGTTTATGAGAATCTCAATCTACAAAAGCGTAGTCCATTTAAGCCTATTTTTAAACAAGCCACCAAATTACTAATATGGTTATGTGAAAGTCCACAGATCAGTCTGTTTAGCCTCTAAATTTTGACCAATTTATCATCTCTCCCATTAATTGTGTGAGAGGCATGTTACTCATTTTCTAACTAAAAAACATTTTTCTATCTCATATTATTTTGTCTGAGTCATCAAAAAAGACCCAATACTCATGTTTATACCTTTAAACCTTATTGCCATCACTGTCCCCACTACACTCATTGCCAACACTAGTTAAGTGAACATCTACACACATTATCGCCATCGCCATAACTATGGAAGAGAAAAGTTGACTTGGTCATGGTTAAAGTTGAACCAGACTTGAAGGACTTCAGGAAAGAGAGTGGCACCTCTATGTTTAATACTTACATCCATTTTAAAGCTTTTGAGCAATAAAATTCAAACAAATCAAGAAATATGAGGCAATCTCAGAGTATTAAGGGAGTTGAATTGCAACTAAGATTTTTAGATAAATTTTCAATTTTGTAATTGGAGCAATCTCAAAGTGGAAGAAGTTAGTGGAAAAAGGGGAGAACAAGCTTGGGTGAAGGAAATGAAAAAGACTAGTGGTATTGGTTAGTTTCAAGTTATTGTGTGAAAAGTGAAAAGGAATTTAAGAGAAAAAATATTAGTAGTAGCATTTTTTTTATGACTTGGACAAAGTAATAGGTGAGGTGAAAATTATTTTAAAGTCTTATGATAAGAAAATTTTACATGTAATTTTATTTTAATGCCTATCATATGATTGATGACTTCCATCATTCAAATGGATGGCAATTGTTATTTCTAGGTTTTCATAGTTGGAAGAGGTAAAGTGGGTATTTGGTAAATGACTTTCTGATAAGTGTTTAGCTAATTTTGAATGGTTTGAGTAAATTGATCATATCAATTTCCTAATTTAGTTAGATGTTTAGTAAATAACTTCTTTACCCAGCAGAATGAATCTCAATCCACCAATTTGAAAGAGTTTGGGAACCCAATGTTTTAAAATAGCATATTTGCATTTAGTGTGGAAAAAGACACTCATGCTCATAAGTTATACAATTTTTTGATATCTCTGTCCTTCAAGTATATAATTTATTTATTAAAAAAATCTAATAAATAATATATTACAATTTATTTTTGAAGAAAATTTAATTTGATATATAATATATTAAAGTAAAAAAATATTTAAATAAATCATAAAATATATTCATGTTGTTATTTATCATTTAACATATAAATAGTTCATAATAAATAACTTATTTTATCAAATATTATTATACAAATAGTTAATATTATCAATTGATCAAATCAACTATCAACTAAAGATTAATGTTATGCACTGATTATCAAACATAATCAAAATCCACTCATTCTAGAGATGATAGGGATAATTTGCATTTTTTCTTTTATTTAATAATTGTTTTAAATATAAAATTTAGAAAAGTAAACTTCCTTTTTTCATTCTTCAAATATTTATATTAGTTTATTAGTTATGAAAATTTTTAGTATTTAATCTTTTATTGATATAAAAATGTTTTAAATTAGTCATTTCAACGATAAAATTGGTAATAACTTATGAATATATTAAAAGATTAATTTACAGTATCCTTATATCAATGAAGGACTAAAGTGGCATTTAAGTTGTCTCAAAAACTAAACTCATAAAATGATGTCTTGGGAAATTTGTGATCACTGAGCTAACAATGTTCTTTTTGTAAAAATGCTCTTCGAATTTGGTTTTTAATATTAAAATGATAGTCTAAAATTTTTAGACCTAATCCTGGGTTTGCTGGATGATCTTCTGGATTAATGTCAATTTGGTTTTGCTTTGGACAATCTTGTACCACGTTAATTCTATCATGAATTAAACATTGAGAAGAAGATTGTTGTTCTTGAATAAATTTCTTCTTAAGAAACTTATCCATTATCTACTATAAAAAAAAAACAAAGAATACTATATATAATTTAAATAAGAATAAAAGTAATTGTCAACTCTCATCAATAACCTGATAATATAAAAATTAATTATAATAATTAACAAATTGATTCACAATTTCATTCTAAAAATGAAAATGAAAGTAATAAAGAAAATTTTCTTTATTGAATTCTATCTTACAAAATTTGCTATTTTTATTGTTATGATTTTGGAATTTACAACTTAGAAAAGAAAAAGAAAAAGAAAAAGAAAGACAAAACTAATAACATAAAGAATTGAAACAATATGACAATCCTAAAAATTAAAGCCATAGGAACAAAATTAAATAAAAACATGTAAAACTAATAAAATGAGCTAAAAATGAAGAGCTCAAAGAAAGTTCCAACCCTGATACTGAGCAGTGAGCACCGAGAAAAAAAAAAAGGACTTCGAATTATATAGCACCAAGAGAAAAAAGAGAGAGCTTTTTTATAGATAAATAAAAAAAAAAAAAACTTAACAAAGAAGTTTGGACTTCCTATGATTCAGCAAGAGCATGAGTATTTTTAAGGCACTTTTTTTATTAAATAATTCATATCTATATTATTCAATAAAAGATATTTTTTTGAAGGCTTTTTTTATAATGTCACATCAATTTTTATTTAAATAGTGACATGTCATTCTTATTTTTGATAAAGTTACACCACATAATAATAAATTGTAAAAAATACACTTTAATTATTTGTAGTATGACCCTAGTCCACCCATGGTTTAAACTATTATAAAAAGATAATATGTGATTTGTATTGTTAATACTTTGCCTACCTATACTAGTTTTCCATTCAAATCTAATGAGTTTTATCATGTGTTAGTAATGTGTTTTCTAATTAGGCCTTAATTGCACTTTCATCATTTTCAATTTCATCTTTTACATAAACCCAAAATTGAAGAAATTTTCTAGAAATTATAGATAATTTTTTTTAGAGTTTTATATTTAGATAGAAAAGGAAATTGGGGACATTGGAGTGAAATTAGGGTCAAATTAAAATTAATTAGAGAATATATAACATGTAACAAAATCGATTAAATTTGAATAGAAAATATAACACAGGTGAGCAAAATGTTAACGGTGTAAATCATAGATTACCTATTTTCTATACTTTAAATCATAGGTGGATAAATTAAAATTAAGATCATATCACATATCAATAAACTATATTTTTCACTAATAGATTTAGATTTATTTATTTATATTTTTATCTTCTTCAACTTTTTATTAATTAAGAGATAGATAATTAATATATCAATTCTTAATTAATCTTCCGAAATCAAGTTGCTATCATTTTTATCTCTATCTTAAGTTTTATTATTTAAGCTTTATTTTTATTTAGATTTTATTATTTATTTATCTTTTTTTTAATTTTAGAGAATCAATAGAAAAAATTTAGAATTAAAAATTAAGTCTTAATTAATCTCTTAAAATTAAGTTTCTATCATTACATTTATCATAAATATTCAATTTAAATTTTATTTTTATTGGGATTTAATTATTTATTTATCATTATTCTCTATCTATGACTTTTTGAAATTGAGTGGTAGAAATAAAAAAAATCAAATATTAATTGATATTTAAAAATCAAATTTTTATAATTATCTTTTTGTCTAATATAATTTTTTGATTAAAATTTTGATTTTATGATTGAGATTTTATTGTTTATTATTTAAATATTTTTATCTTTTATTAAATTGTACTTTCCATAATTTGACAAAATTTTGAATACTTTGACGGGATAGTAAATAAATAAATATTATCATTTTTAATAATTAATATATTTTTAAATTAATTATTTTATAATCATTACAAATATATATTATATGTAAATTTCATTAAATATTTTTTTATGGTTGAAATGGGCTATAATGCCCAAGAAAAAGAACAAATGACACATTAAGGTAAAAATTCCAAAATTATTGCTTAATAAAAGAGGATTAAGCTCATTAGGAAGGATGTTATAGAAAAATAAACCAACTTGATGAGAAAGAGAATGAACTGTCATCCAATCAATAGTCACATTGTCCCCTCTATATGTATGACAACAATCCAACTGTCTATCGAGCAACTCAAAGCAATGGTAAGAGGTCTTCTATTTCAGAGGTTTATAGAAATTTTACGGTTTAGAATTTCAAGGAGGCATAAAGAGTCAACCTCAAGTGTGATTTGTTTAAAACCTTTTCACCAAACAAGCTTTAAACCATTAACAACACCCCATAATTTGTGAAAAAAGAAGAGCAAACACCAAGAATGCAAGAAAAACTCTCAAGCCAATTACCTTACTCATTTTTAATTAATCCTCCATATGCAGCCAAACGTGAGTTATACTTTGATGCACCATAAGTTTTACCTACTTATTAGAAAGAAGGTTCCAACCCACAAAAATAATGGAGTAAGAAGCAAAATTTTGAACAGGCTTGAAAACTCTCTCAACAAGAATACTGCCTATATAATTCATGGTTAAAGTTTTTGGATTTTAAGGGAATTGCAAAACCTTTTGAAACCTAGAACAATTTCTTCATCTCCAAAAAGATCATATAACTACACCCCAAATTATTTGTCACCTTATTATAGGTATTTTTAGAATAATGCAAATAGGTTGGTAAAAGCCTAACAGATAAACCCAGTAGACAAGTTCAGTAGATAGGGACTCAACTTAAATCAGCATTGAGGTTGCTAGAATAAGGCACGAGCTCACCAAGAGATGAACTTAAGTCACTGATAACCTAAGGTGAAACTTCAGCTTGTTGACAATGAGTTCTAACTCGCAAGTCAAATCACACTTGCCGTGGTTAAATCCGAGAAGGGACTAACTTGTAGATATCAACTTGCATATGTCAACTTACAGAAATTAACTTGCAATCAATTTATTATTTTTTCTTTTTTGGAACATGTTAAGATTATACACTCTAACAACTATAAATAAGGGTTGAAACTATTGTACAAGGAGGGCCTGATTAGGACTAATAGGAACTCTCTGAGAAATATAGAGAATCACTGTACAAACAAATACAAACACTCTGCTACAACTTATAGAGAAATAAAACTACCATCAACGTAGGAGTCAATCAACCGACTTTAGTCGAATCACATTAAAAGTTCTCGATGCCTTCCCTATTCTTCTTCTCTCCCACTATTTCTTTTTCATTTTTTACATTCACCAGATTACAGTTTAAGGGTTTACTGAACTTTACTGATTAATCAGATTTCGTTGTCAACACACCTAATATCAGTATTTCACCCCAGATAAAAAAAAAAGATTATTAGAGATCCACTCTTTCAAATTCCAAAAGAAAAATAAATTTCTATATTTTGTATGTAACGAAGAGAACCATAACAATTTTACAGCTCTGCAATCTTATAAAACATACAAAATATCCTCTAAAATGTTATGACAATCATAGCAATAAGAACTTTCCAATCCTCTATAGCATTTCACAACATTATTTAAACGGCCATTAATTATATAAGTAACAATAAATTTCAGCAAGTTTTTAATATAATTTATATAAATCAATAAATAAATCATATTCATATTTTACAACAAAAGTATGCATATGATAATATTCTAGTATTAACACAAATGATAAATGATAGTCACATCTCCATTGCCACAAACTGTTTTTCTTCGAAATACTTGTACTTTATTTTTACTTTTCACTTATATATATTATTTAAATATTAATTAAGTAATTTTAAATACACAACTTCATTGATTTTACAGTTATATCACAACCAAAGATGAAGTATATAGTTCATAACTTAATTTTTTTTATAATTTATTGGATCAAATTTTTAAATTTAGTGGATGCATATTTAACATCATATAACATATCTTACAGAAAATTTAAATGTTTAGTGTCTTCGGTTGGACACCTTTAAATGTACTTGGCTCCCCCACTTGGATATAAACTCCTTGTAAAGAGAAAATTGATATTTATTCAAAATTTAATAATTGTTTTTTCTATATGAAATGTTTTCACACACAATTAATTTGCCTTATAAAAAGACATTAAACACGTCATTCTGTATAAAATTTCTTTACGTCTAATTTGCCGTGGTAATTTTTTTTTTTTTTTAATTTTCTTGTAGTGTGTTTATCTTTGCTTTTTGCATCTCAAGAAAGATCCAAGTTTTCGAAACATGCTTCAATTCCAGCTTCCTCCACGTAGGTTGTAGAAGATGAGCTAAAGGTGCACCATCTGTATTGAATCAAAGCACAAGTTACTTGCAATGGTAATGGCCGCTTGAAGCGGTCCTTAGGCCACGATCCACTGAATGCGCAATTGTTCAATTATATCAAAAGCTTAGGATGCGTTGCAGCTGCTTTTTATTTCATTTTTACCAAAAATAGAAAATTTATAAAAAAAAATATGTTTGAAAGGTTTTTACCTTTTTCATTTTCTAAAGGATAGAATCCTTCTTATCAAAATTTTAAAGACAATAAAAGGTCTTTTTTTTATTTCCATTTTTCTCATCACAATTTTAAAATTATTTAAATTTATTATAATAAATTATAAATTTTTTTTAGTGTGACCACTTGTATCTATTAACCACTTTTACTTCTATATTCACTATCATTATTAATCATGACGACCTTCGTCTCCATCATTACGATGACCTTTATTGTTGTTATCATCACCATGCCCATTTCCATCATAATCATTATTGTCACAACCTCTACCTTCATACTATCACAATTACACATCATCAATTATATCATCAAACATCATATAATTTCTTATTATTATCTACATTTTTCGTTAGCATCACCTATCATTACAATTATGATTAACATTGAATTCCACTTTCACAGTTCATTATCTCCACTATCACTATTCATACTTGTCATTTATCATCATTATCAATATTTACTTTTATTATTTTATCAAAATTACTTTTTAGAATCACATTTAATTTTATTATTACTATCCATCTCACCATAACCAATTACAAACTCTCTTATATTTTAAGTTGAAAATGAAAATTATATTTAAATAAATATTTAACATATTTCTAAAAAAATAAAATCTAAAAATAAAAACCATTTTTAAAAATCAAAAATAAAAATAGGAAATATTTTCGCATAGCAAGCACCCTTAAAATTTTCCTAAAGAGTTGTCTCTCATCAATTCTTGATTTTTCTTCTTTTCTCTCGTCTCCTCATCATCTGAATGTAGCATAGAGCAGCCATGGCGATTCCAGCTGCACTTGTTATTCTTCCTTTAGGCATTATTTTTGTTCTCTCTGGCCTCATTGTTAATATAATTCAGGTAACATAGAAGAAACATTCCTTTTTTTTTTTTCATTTTCTTAATTTCCGTTGAATATGATGTCCACCATGGATAACCGGTCTCCATTCTTGGCTGTTTGTTTTTCCCCTCGCTATGTTTCTTCATACACGTTATAAATGGTTTTTTTACTTTGATCAAAATCCTTGTTTTGTTATTCATAGTCTTTGGCATTTTCAACTCTCGGCAAAACCTGATTCTTGCATATGAGATGTTCGACGAAAGCTAGTATTTGCGCTCCTTCATGCATGCATAATTGGGTAATTGGAAAGAATACTTGAGTATTTAAATGAAACTAACAGCTAAATATAATTAATTAAACATATAACAAATTTGTAGGCAAAATTGTACATAGATTTTAGGAATGATAGCTGCTTTCTGCTTGCATGCATAGCATGGCCGTATTACGTATAAATTTCGGCCACCTTTTATTTGGGATGGGACGCCAAAACAAATCTGCAATTTTTAACTTAATGAGAATTGAAGTTAATTAGATTATCACATTGGAATAAGTTAATATATCAAACACCGGTGATCAGGCATTGTATATTGATGCTTTTTCTTTTGGTCTAATCTTGTGTTTTTTAATCTTCACCTTCTGTGTCCCAGCTGCTACCACTTGTAAAGTAGAAAATAAAAATTTTATTGGCCTTTGAACTAATAGTTTGCAGATTCATGTATTTATAATCCAATGGATTACGTCTCTCAATATTTCTAGGATCTATGCACTTACAGGCGGTCTTCTACATCCTTTTTCGTCCACTGTCCAAAAATCTGTACAGAAAAATAAATAGAAGAATTGCAGAATTACTGTGGTTGGAACTAATATTTCTTGTTGACTGGTGGGCGGCCATCAAGGTGTGTGGTCTATTTTAACTCCACCCATGTACATTTATTTAATTTAATCACAGCACTCTTCTTATTTTCCTTGTTTCTGCTTAATTCATGAAGTTCCCATGCTCTTTAGACTAAGATTTATGAATATTATACCTAGCTTAACTTACAGAGGTCTCTAAAACACAAGAAAAGAGAAATAAGATTTTCATATGAAAAAAAAAAAAAAAAGAACACTCTTTGTAATATGATACGAGAGAAAATATATGATGTGTTAATTTTTGGGCACTCAAAATTGTAAAACTAAGAAGCTATCTTAGGAAGGGATGCGAAATGAAGGCATGCATATTATTCATCCATTTATAACGTAACATATTGTTAATCTGCCAAAACAAAGTCAATAGATTCATCTGAATTCATGGAAGGCATTTTCTTTTCCAAATTCTTCTGGTGTCCTGGAAATTAAAGATCATTAATGAGAGCATGGTGCCTCTAATGATTTTTGTTAAGTAGGTATGTGCTATATTCTTCCCCCTGCTGTCTGACTTGTTGAATACACTAATATCAGGTTGAGCTCTATACGGATTCAGAAACTTTTGAATTGATGGGTAAGGTGACAACTACATTGTGGTTAAGTTCTTTTATATCTTTTTCTTCTTCTGTATCTGTTGCTGGCAATATAATGTATCCCTCAAAACAGAGTTGGTCCTAGATGAAGTATCAGCACTACCTCTAGAATACTCTAGCATGATATATAATATATTAAAGAAACAAAAAGCAGCTACAACTCTAGAAAAATTGAGACACTATATAGTGGCAGATGGTAATAGATTATTCTAGAATTATGGAGCACTTGAAGCCCGTTAAAGCAACTGACCTTACAAGCCAATAAATAGGCTTGATGCCATTTCGTGTAGTGTGCCAAAATTAAGTGGCTGTGCTCAAGACGTGAGGAAGTGTGGAGTGCTCAAGTTCAAAGCAAAGTGGTGAGTGCTCAAAGATGTGAGTGAGTGTGTGTTTGAATGTTGTATTAGTGAGGTGTCCAATAGTGAGTGCTTTAATATATAAGAGTGTAAATATTATTAGTGTATGTATGGGGTCTTGTTATTAATAAAAAATTAGTTTATCATCTGTGAGTGCCCATTTTTTTCTCAACACTAGAAAGGTGACATTCTTCTTTGTGAACAATTTTAGGTAAGGAAAACGCACTTCTGATCTGCAACCACAGGAGCGACATTGATTGGCTTGTTGGATGGGTCTTAGCTCAGGTGCCTATTTTCCGTGAGTCTGTATAATTAATAAATCATTAAAAAAAAGCTACTTGCACATATTAATCTCTCCTACGCTCTCACGCTTGTCACATCATGAGTCGAAGAGAAAAATACTAGTTGCACATATAAATGTTTTTCATGCTCTCACACTTGCATATTATTAGTCGAATCGATCTTACTCCTGCCTATTCAATTTGATTCTCAGACTTTACAAAATGTGACAAGCAATGTGTATAAGTAGCATTTTTCAAGCCATTATATTTTGCGCTGAAATTGCTTTTAGTTATGTCTTTTGTTTTGTCCCAAGCTCTTGTTTCCTTTTTATTTTACCTCTGAATGAGTAAGATTTCACTTTGTCCAGCGCTCAGGTTGCCTTGGTAGTAGTATCGCCATTATGAAAAAGGAAGCAAAATACCTTCCCGTGAGTTGCTACGAATCTCTCTTCCTCTGGTCTGATAAAATCACGAGTTGCATTAAGACTTTTTCTCACTTCAAATTTTTATATTCGAACAGTAAATTTTCCATTTTGCCATTCTTCATAGCTTATTAATTTTAAGAATGTAATATGAATAAGTTTCTCAAGCCATTGATAATATATGAAAAAGGAATTTCCTATATCTTAAAATAAATTCATGCAGGTCATAGGTTGGTCAATGTGGTTTGCTGAATATCTATTTCTGGATAGAAACTGGGCCAAGGATGAAGGAAAATTGCAGGTATGTTAAGTACATTGTTCTAATTATCATATGCATTTGATACAGAGAGCATTATTAGTGAAGTATTTACATGTCTCCTGGACTTTTTGTGTGGCAGTCAGGTTTTAAGCAGCTGAAGGACTTCCCTGTACCTTTCTGGCTGGCTCTTTTTGTAGAAGGAACCCGCTTTACACAGGCAAAGCTTTTAGCTGCTCAAGAGTTTGCTGCTTCAAAAGGGTTGCCAATACCTAAAAATGTTTTGATTCCTCGTACCAAGGTTTAATTAAAGAGTATTGCAATGTTTGATTGATATTAGTAAAATATATTTCCTGTTTGAATATCATGTTAGAACTCGCATAGCCAGTATGCATCTTCTGGTAGAAATTATGAAAATAGTAGTACATTTATATACGATGTAGTCTAAATCAAACTAACTCCAACTGTTAAAGCATGACACAATTTAAATCAAAGTGGCCCCGCATATTTTGCATAATTTAAATCAAACATGTTAAAACATGTGAGACAATTTGATTCAAATTGTGACATGTATGCAAGTGTGAGAGAATTATGTGTACAGCTAGTCTTTTCCTTATGGAAAATTAATACCATGAAATTGATTTCTGGGGGAAAAGAAATAAATTTTCATTTTGTTTTGAGCTTTAAGCTTATAGGGAAAGGTAAACTAAGCTAGGTGATCACTTATTTACATTTGAATTATAATAATATTATGACTTTTAAACAGTTGGAACCATGGATTTTCATTTCTGCATTTTGTTTTCAGTCAAACTGATACTGATTTCTCATTACAATTCTTCAGGGTTTTGTCTCTGCAATAAAAAACACACATGAATTCATTCCAGCAATTTATGATTGCACATTGGCCGTTCCAAAAACTCATCCTTCACCTACGTTGTTGAGAATATTTAAAGGAATTTCTTGTCCGGTAGGTCAATTAAAGACCTTGACAATAGCTACATTGTATAAATTAAATCCCTATCTGCCATTCTTCTACTTCTTTTTCTTTGTTTCTCCAAATAACTTGTTTTTAGTGGTGCAACTATTGCCATATCTGATGGGTGTGGTGTGTGTTTCTTAGGTAATGGTGCAAATTAAGCGGCACAAAATGGAAGAATTGCCAGAAACAGCTGATGGCATTGCACAGTGGTGTAGAGACATATTTATCACCAAGGTATGACAATTAATGGTGAATTTGATGCTGGATAGAAATTAGAATAGTGCTACTTACATTTCTATTTATTCACAATTCTTATCACATTTGCATATATGGCACAATCTGACTACAATTGACACTAACCATTTGAGAGTAAACAAGGAAAGTTTTACTCAAATTGTATCATTTATGCAATTGTGAGGAAGTTATAAATAGGTCAAAGTGCAATTAACATCTGTCTAGAAATTATTACTATGTAATGTGCAGTGTATGGGAACTGGACTTATGTCAGTGCGACTATACTCAGCTTACCTATTCTTGTGCCTTTGAAGATTTACTTGTACATGTTGTTCTGCATATATGATGCTTGCTCTTATAAAACAAATGGCCTTTCTTTTCTCTGCGGTCTTCATAATTGTTTTTATAGCTTATTATATTATTAGTTACTTACTCCATAATTTGCATTATCCTTATTGTTCAAAATTTTCTATTGCTTTGGTAAAGCTGTATTTAGTAATGGTTTTTATCTCTTCTCTAAATTACCAGGATGCTTTTCTCGAGAAATATCACACCAAGGATCTATTCAGTGAACAAGAACTTCAAAATATTGGCAGGCCCAAAAGATCTTTATTTGTAAGATAACATCATAAAAACATAGGAAAAACAAACAAGTGTTACTGTCTTTAATGTCCTCTTTTTTTTTCTTTTTTTTGTTATCTGATATGATCATTTTGCTTTTTTGGATTGCAGGTTATCATTTCATGGTTTTGCCTCTTTGGGTTCATGATTTTTAAACTATACCAGTTGTCTTCACTGCTGTCCTCATGGCAAGGCATATTATGCTCAGTAGTTTTCATGGTCCTTGTCACAGTTGTTATGCAAATCCTCATTCAATCATCTGAATCAGAGCGTTCTACACCCACAAATTTACCTGTACAAGATCCACTGAAGCAGCAGCTTCTTCAGAATAACTAACTGAATATTCACCAGTTATTACTTCATGCTAATCATATTTCTCTGCATGTATATATAACAAATCACGCTCTCTCTTTTTTTTATTATTTTTGACAATTATGGGTATCACTCTCTTACAAGTTTGAAGTTTTATTTATTGATTTATTTTTTTTTCAATATTAGACATGTAGATTTCTCATCCACATCCTTTGTTTGTGGCTTCAAGCAAAGTATTTTTAGGTAATTACAATTTTAATCTGGTCTTCTCTTGTGAGAGAAAGCTTGCAACTTTAAACTGCGTTATTGGTATCCATTATTTTATTATGGTATTGCACTGTCACTTTTCTTTTTCTTTGATCCACTACTTTTGTTTGATTGCCACACTACCTTTTTTTTTTTCCTCCTGAAATATTAATTATCTGAGTCATCTGACACAATACGTACTTGTATATTTATATGAGCGGGGTCATTACTCATTCTTCACGACGAACTTAGTGAAGATATGAGTGGATATAAATTCACTGACTTTTCCTTTCAAAAGGTTACACCTTTTATTTAGATGATGATTTTTTTGTAACTTTTTCTTTTAAAAATAAAAGTATATATCTTGACCTTACATGCAAAGAGAAAATTGCATATATGTATCTATTTTTTATTTATATTTTAATTATAGATATAATCACATATTTTAAAAAAAATATATTTTATATCCTTAAAATTTCATACAGTGGCAAATGAAGTATTTAAACTTTAAAAATTTATATATTGGATTGTTAAACTTTTTAAAAGCTGCATATTATCTCCTAAAATTTGATAAAGATGTTGATTGAACATTAGTTTTTACACTAAACTAACACAGTCTATGGCACATATTTTGATAAAAATCTTATTTCTTATAAGACAAAAACATATTGAATATTTTATTAGTTCCATATCTTCTCCAAACATAAATCATAATAACATAAATTTTGATTACCTTGTTATTCGCTCATGCCTTAAAAAAAAACAAAGAGAGAAATAAGACCTGTAACAAAATATATATGTGCAACACATGTATTGATTCAAAGTTAAAATTAATTATTATCATATATTATCATTGACCACCACTCAATATCATCTTTCGTTATTGACCTTCGCTTTTCACAACTATCACCATTGACCATCATCCATCACTAATTTTTGTCATTGACTACCATTCAACATCACTATAACCGTTGATTACTATCTATTGTTTATCATTGTTGATTACCGTTCATAATTACCTTTTGTTGTTGACCACTAACCACTATCATTACCATTGTTGATCACTATTTAATCCTACTTATCACTGTTGACCACTACCCATTATTGACCATTGTTTATTGCCACTTTCCACCATTGACCATCGCCCAACATCACTATCATCGTTGATCATTGCTCATTATCATCTAATACTTATTACTATTAACCACCGCCCATTATCACTTACTGTCGTTAACTACTATCTAACACCATATGTAATCATCATTTATCACTGTTGACTACCACCCAACCAACAATAAGAAAGAGTCATAACAATGTGATTCCATTTCATCAAATAAATCAAAAAGTAATAGTTACTATTATCTTTACTTCTTCTTATTTGATTCAATTCTTCGTGTTGAACCAAACGTCCATTCTCTTAACATATACTTCAAATTTAAAATCAAAACATACTTTCTTAATTTTCTTATTGTGGTTTTAATTTTCTCATTTTATTTATGCATCTTGTTCATTAACTGTAAACATATTGTTGTTGAGGAGCAATGAAATTTAATATGTGATCTTTTAAAGTGTAAAATGCGCTTTAGAGAGTGAAGTGCATACCTCTTGATCATTAAAAATTTGTCATGATTGAGATTATTGCACATCGTTTTATTAATTTTTATTGTAAATATCAATAATACTATTTATTAAAAAATTTCAACTTAAGGATATTGTAAGTATTAAAAATTGTATTTTTTTAAATATTTTTATTTAGTTTTATCCTGAGTAAAATCCATTATGTTAGGAAAATTTTACGTCATTTTTCTCATAAATCGCTACCTACAAAATAGACAAAATTTTCACTAATCCCAAACTTGTGATTGAATTGAACATTTTTATTTGCAATATGAATCAAAATCTTTACAAAAGAAGTAGAATTCATAAAATTATCATTCCCTTAACTTGAATTACATGTTATTTACCTATATGTCATTTGTGATTGTACCTTGTTGATCTTTCCTTATAATAACACTGTTTGCTTTATTGTGCAGTGTAAAGTTGATAATCTATATCATGCAATAATTTTTTTTAATAGGTTTTATTTTATTCTTTTAGTTAAATATATTAAAATCTATACTCATGTTTAACAGGTTTTATTTTATTCTTTTTAAAAATAAATATCTCTAAAATTACTTTATAACATTTAGAAAAAAATGAAAAATATACCTCTTCAAGTTTGGGATGATTGAATTTTGTTTCCACTAACTTTTTTTTTTTTGGATAAAAGAAAGTTTATGAATGGGATACGTCATTCTTCCGCCATGGTGTCTTTGAGAATTTATTGTGGTACTTACAGAGTACATAATAAAAGACGATGCCTCTTTGTACTTTGAGGTGGCTAAAGCCAACTCAAAGTTTGAAAATTTTCAAATTATTCCTATGATTTTCTACTTTTCTTGAAGGATATTCATACTTAACCACCAAAAAATAAAATAAAAATTATAAAGATCCTTAACAAATTGTATTTCAACCCGTGTGACAACCTTTTGAGATTATTGATAGTGAGATTTGAACATTTGTCCCCAACAACTTTAAAAACTTAGAAATCAAAATCTTAAATTATACAAAACTTGCAATTACACCTATCAATCACTTAATTGACCGTTTCATTAAATTATATGATTTTTTATATTTTTTAAATAAAAATATAATATTATTATATATTAATTTATCACATCATTTTTTTATATAGAATCTCGTAGCTTATTTTTAAGTATTTAATTAAAATTTTATATATCTAATTTAATTTTTATTAATCACATAATATAGAAATTATGTGAAAAAATAACCTAATAAATTAATATAAAATAATATTGTGATTTTTATTTAAAAATTTCATGAAAAAATCATATAATTTAATAAATTAGATAATTAAGTATATGATGAATGTTAATTCCAAATTTTGTATAGTTTAAATTTTGATTTCTAATTTTTTAAAATTAGTGGTGGCAAAATCCAACCATCCTAAATTTAAAGGGGGTAGTTTACATTTTGCCAAACATTTAATGTGACCTAATTTATTATTAAAGTCATGTTAATAAAAAAAAATGATGAATTACAAAAAAAAAGTCCATGGTCAAAAAAATCAAATTGAGTAGACTGAATTAAATAAAAAATTTACAAATTAAGGAAAATATTTAAACCAAGTTTTAATAAGTTTTTCAAATTCAATAAAATGATTAAAAAGCTTTCAAGAACTCATATATACCACAATTAATATCTAAAACATCTCATATATGTTGACCTAATGGTAATTTATGAACCATTTACACAAACAAATAATTAAACTTTAAATATGTATAAGATACACACATATATAGAATTTGAAAACATTAAATCTAAGCAAACGACATTGATAGAAATGCGGTCCAAGTATTTATTTGTTCCAAGTATAAACTTTGCATTGTCTTCGGTAATTTTGAACTTAACACAAGTTGTTCTACAATGGAGTTATTCTTTGTTATTTATACTTTATTTATAAAAACATATTTATTGAAATAAGATCTTGAACACCTAAATTTATAGTTGTTTACAAATAAAAATATGATTCTTGAAAAAAATATTTATAAGCCATATTTGATTTTAATAATAAATTAAATTTATCATATTAAAAATTACAGAATAATATTAGATAATTTTTTTAATAAGAACAAAATGACAACTATTAATTATTAATATTAATTTTTATTTTATTTAATTAAATTCTAAAAACTTAGTATTAAAATGATATAACATTAGTAAAAATGATTGTAGTACACTAGTTATATATATATATATATATATGATATATTTTCTGTCTTCCAAATTTTTATCTTCTGCAAATACTTCTTCAAATACCTCTCCAAATAGGGAAAACCCATTCCAAATCACTAGCTCAAAAATAGCTAGAATAGTTCAATATGA
>JANHAO010001530.1:0-32463 GCA_026873985.1 Saraca asoca
AAAATGGCCCATTATGCAGAATTTTCCAATATGATGCCAATTGACACAAAATCAAAAATACACACTAACACAGCTGGAAACATGTAATTTAAGACCTTAAAATGCTAAGTATGAGGGCAAATAAATGTGTCAAATATTGTGTTATCAATGCACTTCAGCTTGAGATGTTGTGTTGAATGTACCTCAGCTCAGTGGACTTTAGCTCAGTCTCATTGTATGGCCAATGCATAAGAGCTCAGCACTATGCTCATGTATAAAACTAGTCAGAATGATGTTGCTGCTGTGCATTCGTCATCCCAATCACTACATGCTAGCATGCATGAGCTTGACATTGGACCCAGGTGCTTAAAGGCTATGCGAGCTTATCATCTAGTCTCGCTGCTGGCGGTCGAACGAGATCATCATCGAACCTTAGCTTACTACATGCTAAAGAAGGCTCGTCATCCCAATTACTACTGTGCAAATGCATTAGTCATTGTGTACAAACCCAGTTGCATTGCATAGCCCCTGCACAAGCTCATCAATGAGCCTACTTGCTTTATGGCTTCTACGCTCACACGTCCAGAAGTAGATTGATGCCAAGAAAAAGCTCTTGCGGGCTTAAGACCTTGATGAACTATCCTCGCAGCAACTGTTGTAGCTGTTGGAGGCTTCAGAATCATTGAATCTATACCTTCTTTGCACCTTTTTTCTTCTTCATTCTAGGATCCACTTAAATATTCTTCTTCATCGCTTCTCATTTATAGCCATTTCAACACATGAAATAGAGAACAGAGCAACAGTAATAGCTATTCTAAACTAAAATGGTTGTGCATAAATGGCTTAGCATTGGCAGCAAGGAATCTAATTATAATGCCAATACTGGGGGTGAAGATGACCTAGACAGTGATTTAGACAAAAAAGGATGGTAAGGCTTTCACTATTGAATAGAAAATTAACCAGGATGCAGATGAGGTCTTATTGGGTGTGCCAAAATGTTGAGGTCGATTTTGATAATCAGTCAATTAAAAGTTCTAAGATCTAAATTGCTGTGAAGGGTGTAAAGAAGCAAGAAAACAACAAGAGCAAGAGAAAAGAAGAACAAAGTGAACACAGAAGGTTTTTGACGTGGTTCGACTAAAGCCAGTATGGCCCCTAGGTCCACGGTGGTTGTATTTTGCTTTTGTGTGGTTGTTTTACTATTTAGACTATCAAAACAGGAATACAAGTGCTCTCTCACTATTTTGGCAAAGTTTCTGCATGTATTTTCACTCTCTCTTTGATATAATGATTTATCTTCCTATTATAGAAGTAGAGAGGGTTACAAGTGTAATTTGATAAATTGCCAATATGTCTACCCAATCGTATGAGGCAAAATGCTAGGCAAGCAATAATTGCTGGGCAAATCACTGTTGGACTATTGGTGGCTGATGTGTCAGTTTTGGAGACTGACTTATCGGTTCAAAATATGTGAATCTAGATGCTGACTGGTCTTTGGAATTCCATACTCATCCCCAAGGAGCTCACTTAGTAGATTGAGCTCATCTTATGACTTGAGCTCATGCTGGGCGACCTGCTTACAAGTCCAGTGACCTTGCTCCAAAGGGCATTGGGCCTTTCTCTATCAGACTGGTTCATTGGCTTTTGCTAGCCCATTTCACATAGTACCAGAAAATACACATAACACAAGGAAAATCTTTAAGAGGATGTACAAGAGTGTGAAATATGTTCTGTGCCTCCTAATAAAGAATTTCAAGAGAAAGAAAGGGATGATTTCAAAGAAAAGTCAATTAAGCTTCAAATGGAAGAATTGTGCGCTATGGTTCAAAAAGGCTTAGAGGTATATGATTCTGATCATAATACTAGTCCTTGTTATGATGACTTACATACTCTTACTGAATTGCATAATAATAGAATATTCATGACATTTGATTATTTAACTTCATGTGACTTCCAAATTGAAAATTATTTATCCAAAAAAGAAATTGAACACTCAACTTGTACATTTTCCAAGTCTTCGAGAGAAGATATAGATTTTTCTCTTGAAAAGTCTAGAAAACCTCTTGAAATGCTTGAATCAAAGTGCAATTTCTATAAAATGTCAAAGTTTTCTAAATTTGTTTTTCAAGAAAAATCATCTTCTAATAAGAATTCTATTATTTGCAATTATTATGGTTATTAAGGTCATATTTCTCACTTACATCCTATTAGAAGAAAATCTTGGGTGAGAAAGAAGGAAATTTGGGTTCCTAAAGTGTCTAAAAGTTTAAGTATAAACATTGAAGGACTCAAAATGAAATGGGCATGAAAAAGTCCTCCTAGTACTTTAATTGTGTAGAAAATTTCTTACATGGACAATTTGATTAAGAAAAGAAGAAGTCTTCAATAAGGGTTTCTCCAAAACAAAAAGGTAGAAAAAGAAGGATTGATACAACCAAAGCTTCTTAATCATACATTGATGAAGTGTTAAAGCTCAGACCTCTAAAGGAGAAACAATGGGTAAGAAAGAGTTATCCTTTCATTGCAAAGGATAAGGTATCAAATTCTCAAAACTCTTGTGTTACTCTATGTGATATTCATTGAAAAAGAGGTAAAATTGTTCCAAAGCATGAACATTGCATGAAGATTATGTTTTATCTTGATCAAAAATCATATATACATATGAGATATTATCTTGAATACATCATTTACTTTGTTTTCATATACCCTTAGCTCTTTGATGATATAACTTAATATAAGGGTTTGCAATGCTTAACATTTGTTTTCGTGGACCTTATGGTTTATTGTTCATATATGAAAGATATGCAAATGCTTTGAAAATTGATTTCCAAGAATATGATCTTTGTGCTCACTTTCTTATTTTGATAAATCTTTCTAATGAGCACGTTATATTGATATTCATCTAACTATTAAGGACCCAAATCTTGGTTGGGTATAAAAGAAGTTGTCTAGAGTTGTTATGTAGGAAAGATGGTTAATACTTCTCAAGCATAGCATGAAAATGGAAGATAAGTTCAACTTGAGGATAGTTCAAATCAACTCATAAAGGAGTCAACTTCCATAAAGAGGAATGAAAATTCAAATGCTTCACATACTCTATCCTCTCAATGCATGTAACATCTCAAATTTTTTAAAATGAATTTTGATAACAAAATGACTTTTCAAAAAATCTAAAAAGGGTAACTTTGAAAAATTTGAGAATTTGAAACTGTAATTTTGGGATACAAAGTGTTCAAACATAGTGAAATTTTTTTTTTTAGAAATACTAGGAATCTTCAGAAAGTGGAAGTTCTTAAATCATATGCTCATGGAGCAAAAATTGTGTTTTAAGAATCTAATATTTGGAAAAACTTTGGAAAGATTGAAACTAGGGCTACAACCGCATAGTAAGTGTAAATTTATAGCCAATACAAAGATAATTAATTTAACGAATTTGTGTCAAAATTTCATGGTGGGAATCGATAAGCATGTTAGTTTTAGACTTTAGATGAAGAAATTGGCAAAGTCACCAAACAAAAGAAATCACAAACTTGCTAAGGAAGAAGTCAAAGGGAGTTGGCTAATTTCCTTTTTCCATTTTTGCCCCTTAAGAGGCAGTTGCCCTCTCTTTTCAAGCTTGCTTCTAGCTGCTTCACATAACTTCACATCTTCTTCTTCTCCAAGTTCCTACTTTCTCTTTACAAGCTCTTCTTCTCTCTTCAAGTAATCCTTCATCCTTCCATATAAATTGCTTTTATTTTTACAGTTTTTCTTGTTGATTCATGGAATAAAAGTTGAGTTATAAATTTTTGAAATCTATTGTTGCTATTCATTTCACTATTTAACCTATGAATTAATATAATTTTTTATGGTGTTTTAGAGCTTGAATATATTAGATATAGCTTGTTTCTGTTAAATGAAATTATAATCTAATCATATATGATTAGTTGAAGAGGAAAAGTCCTTGATAAATCTGAAAGCTAGTAAGCTCTTCTTTTGTATTCTTGAAGAATATTAAAGATCCTTATGAGATCTATTTGATTTGTATGTTTCTAGCTACTAAGTTGAGTAACTTTTTCCTTGTGAATTATGATGTGTACTTGTTTCTGACTTGTTGATGAGTTGGTGCAAATGAATAAGATGAGTTTTTGGTGATTGTGTAGCCAAATATGAGGTTGAATGGACCTGTTAAGATGTTGTTAGCTTGTTGTGGAGATAGCTAAGTTATAAGCTTATTTAAACTTTCAAAACATGTTGAAATAAGGATTTACAGTAGAAAGTTGAACATAAATTTTCTTCCCCCTATTTTTCTACTATTTCACTCAAAACCTGCTAGTGCGAGTTGAATCGCAGATTTTTAAACTAAACCCAAGATCATGCTTGCAAAAACCAAGCACTTTTGCTTTTACGATTTGACTTGAATTTTGAACTAAATTTGTTCAATTCAAACCGATATTTCCTTCTCTATTTTTTGATTTTGATTATGATTCAAATCATGTTTAAATTTGGACCTCCCAAAAGTTTTCAAAATTTGATAAGTAGACTCACATTTTCAACTGAATTTTCTCAATTCTACTCAAATTTCTTTAGTGATTCTAATCGTGATTCTACTCAAATTTCAAACCCAATTTTGTTTGCGATTCTAATCACACCTCCATAATTTTTCCATTCTTTTCAATTCAAACTTCTTTCCTTTCAAAAAACTATTCTATTTCTTTGGGTCTAAACCTACATGAGATATAATTAAGTTGAATAAAATAGATGAGAAGTCTTGAATGAGTAATTTCTAAGTGAATACTAATTAACCTAGTAATTGTTCATACACAAATGTTATGGAACCAATATGGATAGTTATAAAGATAGAGTGACAGAGAATGTGTATTTGAGATAGTAATGAAATAATGGTTTATATGTGGATAATAGGAAAATGATCATGATATGTGTTATAATAATTGGCCATATAATTATGATTAAGGTCTAAGTTTGAATATTCTTTAAGAATTGGCCTATGGTATATAATGGTAACAATATGCGATATATGTGATCAAAATGATGCTATTGAGATAATTGAAAATTCCCCATGAAACATTGGATGATAAGTGATGAATGGCTGTGATTGTGGAAATGTAATTACTATAAATGGTATTATTGTATAAAGCTTGATAATGTGCATGAGATATTGAAAAGTATGTAATGATATGATATTATGATTGTTATTGAAATTATAAATACTGTAAGTGATTATATGTGAAAAGCTCATACATGGCAAGGAACGATACGCAATGTTATGAATGATGATGAAATATGTTAATATGAAATTGATGAGATATCTATTATGAGAATGGAATGATTGAATATCTGAAAGCTCTTTGGGGCTTGATATGAGAATGATGGGATATGATGAGAAATAATAAATCGAATCCTAGATCTGTATGTTCCAAATGGCGGAGGGGCATAAAGTAGGTGTTGGAGGGAAAAGGCTAGGTTTGTGCAAATTATGGTTGGATCAGAGTAACAAGAAAGTTTACATTGCTTTTCTTTATTATATTATTTATTGAAATTGTTATTCAAATACATTAAAATGTGATAAAATATGACTTAAATATGTGACTTGGTTATTGACAGCCTGAAGCTGTGTAAATAGTATGATTTACAATTGTAATTCTAAGAAATTATGAAAGAAGAATTAATATGGTAAGATAATTTGCTATAAATTCATACGAAGACTAAGCCCTGTGAAATGCTAGAAAGTGATATAGTACTGTCACCTGAACATATAATAATTGATGAGAATGGCTTGAGGCTATGAGATCATGGTTCTTTATAGTGTGACAATTTAAAATGTATTATGATATTACTCAAAGGATGATTCCCTGGGTCTTTATGATGTGTGGGATAATTTTGTTATAAGTTATGCTTTCTAAAGTTATGATACATATGTGTTTAGTTAAATGTTGATGAATTCATAAGTTAAGTACAAATTTATCTTACTAACCCCAGACTTACTTTTTTGTGGATTATTTTTTAGATTCTCAAGAATTGTTGTCAATCCACATCTGAAAAGTAAGGATGGGCAATAACTTCATGGAAGTCATTGTTGATGCAAATACCACCACAATAGAGAGTCATTAAGAAAGTATGTTTATTAAGTACTTATTGAAGGCTTGTTGAACGAAAGTTTAAATAGGTGTGCCTTATGTTTGGGCAATGCCTTTGTACCTTATAAAAACATGTTTATATATCAATATTTCTCTCTTCATCTATAAGTTTGCCCTTATTAACCATTTGAGTTTAAGTACATAAGAGTGGGAAATATCAAAACAAGTATGAGTAGAAATGAATAATAGAGACAAGTTAAAGGCTAGTTATTATCAATCAGAGATTGATATTCACATTGGTCATGATTAGGAGTTTGGGTTGTGACGATGCACAATATGCTTTATATCTTTCTTGAGTTTGACAATTAAATATTAAACATATCATTGCTATGTTTGGCTTTATCTTTAAAAATGATATGTCTTTTTTGTGCTAAAGGAAGGTAATTCCTCCTATCAAAACAAATATATCACTAATCCTTCTTGAAAATGTTTATATGCCTATATTTATTTAGAAAGATATTGACTCCATGTTTTTTTGATGATTATATATATTAAAAGAAATTTATTTCTTTGTAGTTGCTAGTTATTGGTGAATATTTGTATCCTTAATTGGGTACACCCTTTTACTCTTATACCTTTGGTTCTTCAAGATGTTTATATAAGTTTTGTTGACTTCATATTTTCTAAAATCATAAATCTTGTTCTTTAAGGTTTTAAAAACTTTTTATCACTTTCAAAATAATTTTTTAAACATTTCTTTTTTCTCCTAATTTTTAAAGTTACATGGTTGATGATATAATACTTGCTATATACTTTTTGTCAACCTTAAATATGTTCCAAGAAGTGCTTGAATAATGCTTAAAGCTAACCCTTCCTTGAAGAATCTTTAGAATTTGTTCTCTCTCTCTCTCTCTCTCTCTATATATATATATATATATCTATATATCTATATATATATCTATATATCTTAATATCCAATCTTGAGTTTTGTGCTCAAAAGTTTGCTAGAATTTTTGTGACTTGTAAAATAATTCAAATATCAACTTCAATATTATAGGAAAATTGATGGAGTTGGAAGATCAAGTCTTGACTTGAAGATTTCTCATTAAGATAAATGATGTCTACTTCAAAAGTCATGAGAAATGGAAATGAAGATGATTATAACCAAGGAGCACCACATATTACTACAATCAATAAGTATCTTTATCCTTATTCTCTTCTTATGGATTACTAATTTATATTGGATTGTATGATACTCTTTATCTAGTTCTTGGTTGGTTTGGATAAGATTATGAAAAATATGTTTAGTTGTGATGACAAATTGCTTAATTGTTGTTACATGTTTCTTGTCATTACATATAGGGAAAACTTGATAGTTTTGATATCTTTTTATCCCTATTGCTTATCCTTTCATGATATATGCTTGAACTATGCTTCTTAGTTGCTTGGAACTTGTGCTAATCATGCTTTATCATAGGGAAAACTTTAAAAGGAGATATATATACACAAAAATGCTTTAAACAATTGCTCTTTGATCTTTTCAAAACTAGTTTGATAAAAAAAAAACTCTAGGATTTTAAATTGCTTAAATGTTTTATTTGAACATGTTAAAAAATGATATTTTGTTCCATCTTTCTCCTAAACTTCTTTTCCAATGCCATAAGAGAATACAAGATATGAATGAAAAGATGGTTCCAGTTTTATGATTAAGCTTTGTGTCAAATGCTTGATAGGGAAATAGTGTGAGTCTAAGAATACATGCTAGAGATACAAGTATATGGTTTAATTGTGATATTTTGCATATTATTTGTCTTGTATGAACTATGTTAACCCATTTTGTTAATAAATTATTGTGGATTAAGGTTTTTTTTTTTCATTTGCCTTTTTATATGGGGTGAGATAGGAGATTCTATTATTAGAATTGATGTAGATGGAAAAAATCAAAATAGAATTAACATTCTGGTAGTTTTTTCCATTTCCATAGTGAGGTGAACTACAAGGTAATAATTATATTTTAATAAGCCTAATATATACTTAAAACTTAGTTCTCTGGGTCTATTCCATTGAGTTTTATGACTTCCATGTGTAATGCCTCAATTGCCTTTCCCTTTAGCCATCATAGAATTAATTGTAAGTGCTTTTTTGTGTCATAATGTAGGGTTGAAGTCAATTTATTGATAAATTTCACTAAGTCATCCATTGCCTTAGGAGATAATGATGTATGTATTAAGTTACACTTAATTTGATCTTATAATAATAGGATTTGATTTCCTAAACATTGTGAGTTGTTGAAAAAGGCATCCTTTTGTTAAGTTATATTCATGAAAGCGTGTTGAAATGATGATTTAATTGAACATTGGTATTATAGTTTAGATTTAAAAGTTTTGGAAAAAATATCCTCCTCTAAACAAACTAGCATTAGGTGATTAAAATAATTAGAGTAGTGCAATAAAACACAAAAAGTTTGATGTGGAAAAAACCCCAAACTCTAGTAGAAAAACCACGAATGAGAAGGGAAGCACTATAATAAAAGATTATAGGATAATGTGCATAAAGGTTCTCAACCATAACCTCATAACTTCCTAACTACTATCCTTACATCGCTCCCAAACCTCCTTAAGGGTTCCCTCATGACCCCCATGGGCATTCACGATATTATCTCTCTTATATCTCAAACCATTATCCATAGCAAATATTTATAACCCAGAATATTTGCTTGGGGGCACTCATAATCCTACTGTAACTCAAACCTAATTTGATAGGAATATAACTCACAATAAAAAACTAACATTGATTGGTAACAATTAGAATTTGGGTCAAACTCAACAATTTCCACCATCTTCATCAATCTACATACTTTATCTATTTCCCAAAAGACCATTGATGGAGTGCTACCATGATAGTCTACCATAATTGCAATTTCTTTAAGAAATTGCAACAACCATATTCTTATCAAGTAGTTCCATCTCGATCAAGTTTCACGAGTTTCACCAAAGTCTATCCACAATCTCCTCGTCTGTAGGTTTCTCCATCATTTGCAGGAACACTAAACCTTGCGAACTCTCTCATGAACTAGATCCTTAAAACACATAATCTTTTCATTTGTAGGCATTTCCATCATTTGTAGGAGCACAAAACCTCACAAATACTCATGAACTAGATCTTCAAAACACTCACAGAGTAGGTACTCTGTATAGTTAATAGTGATGTTTTCAAAAATTTTCTTTTCCAAGTATACATAGTATAGGTATTCTCTCTCTTCCTTACCACTGGCATTTTCCCTGAGTCTTCTTCTCCATCATCAACTACAACTCACTCAATCTTATATTAACCAAAGTTGACCATATGTATTAACTAAAGGTGACCAGTTGACCACATGTATTAACTAAAGTTGAAACCCTACAAGGAAGAAGCCTCAACATAGTTTTCAATTTAAAAAATGAATCCAAGGTAAAATCGACTGAACAAATCATGTTTTTGTTTTCCATTAATCTTATGTTTATATTTTATATCATAATTAATTGGTTAGGTTGCCTTCAACAGAGTTCTTGTCAAATTGCATCTAGGCCTAGGCTAGATGCTAGATGTAATACTAGGAATAGGTTTATTCATTGCATGATGTAGAGAATCCATGTGATTAGTTAGTGGGATTTTTCCCTTCTAGCTCATTTTTCATACAAAATTATATATCTGAAAATTACCAAATGCTTTTTGATTGTTAGATATGAGTAGTGTAGTTAATTAACTAGTCTATGAGAAATAGGACAAAATGTATGTGGAAAGGTAGATTTAAGTTAGCATTTAGGAATTGTTTTACTACGTGATTATGTGTTTATCCAATTTGATATATATATGAAATGAATTTTGTATGGGAATGTAAAAGCAGTTTAGGTTATGGATTAAATTAGAAACATTGACGTTGCGTTTTATGAAGAGTTATTAAAATCAGTTTTCTATGGTTTATGTCAATTATGATTTATGAATTCAATGATTCTATTTTCTCAAAATATTTATGTATTTAATTAAATTATTTATGTTTATGAAATCTATTAAATTTTTAATTTTTTACCAAAATTAATAAAATTATTATTTTAAGAATATTATGTTTTATTTTAATAAATTTTATTTTTATTTAATTACATATTATTTGAAGTTAACCATCTTAGTTATTTTCTTAAAAGAAGTTTTCCTTTCAAGAATGATATTTTATAATCATCTCTCATCACATCAGCATATAAAAATTTGGACATGAATAGGATGATTATGCTTATACAGGTAGTCAAGCATGCTAGAATAAGATAAGGTATAAGAATGATGAAAGATGAAATGTATGTATGATTATGAACTAGCAAGGGATATTGATGGACTTACATGTACTAAGAGATATATATGAGGTCTCCCATATGACTGGAGGTTATGAGTAGACCATCTCTTTTATGACAGAGGGTTATGGGATAAAGTCACCTATGTGATAGAAGGTCATAGGATAAGTATTATCAGGCATAATAAAAATGAAATGGTCCTACGAGCAAAATTAAGGAACATGAGAATATTGCTCTCCCGTATACCCTATTGTCATTATAATAAAAGAGGAAAGACATCTGATATGACTTAGTAAAGCCTGGTATATGAGCTTTACTTGGTCATTGGTAATAATTTAGAAGAGCAAGGATCATATCTCCTATTATGTGATTCATGAATGAATCTTATAGTAAAGAAAGTTAAGGATAGCCATAAGTATGAAAATCATGTATGAAAGCTTTAGAGATGGCTATATGATATTGTTTTTGAATATATTTTAAAAATTATATTTTTCCACTATATGTATATATATGTATCTTATATGTTATGTGATTATACTATATGTATGACCAAAAAAGTTTTCAACCCAAAGTGGGGTTGGCATTCTGCTCACTAAGGTACTCACCCCATTTCATTAACTTTTTTATGCTAATGAATTTGAAGAGATTATTTCAATGAGGAGATTTTCTAAAGATTGCATGTGTATGAAATTAGGTACATGATTATTTTGGTTATCTTTTAGTGGTTAGTGTCTATCTAGCTAGATATTGGATCCTCAGTTATGATTATGACTTATAGAAAGGATTTTATTTTAATTTTAAAAAATTATTTATTTCAAATGATTTTTATTAAAATCTTGCATATCATGAGCTTTATGATAAAGGGTCCAAAAGATATGATTTCCACATCACTTTCATGTTTTCAAAATTATGAAAAGGTTTTTGAGTAAGAGGTTTCTCATGGGTCTACAAATCACCATAAGGTGATTTGTGCCAATCATACCCCTAGATTTTAGGATGTGATAAGTTGGTATCGGAGAAGAGGAAAAATAGTTGATTCCTGGGAACTCTTATGTGTGAACAATAACAAAGCATGGCAGAGTGTGAATTTCTACCCAGGGGCTTGCATAAGGCATGACAAAGGACCAAGTTAGCGTGAGTACTTAGATAGGTACCTATTGTTGCTAGTAATGAAAGTTCAACACCTTTAAGAGGGGGAGCTACATGTGACAAGTTGGTATCAGAGCAATGGTTCTATGTATGACGCAACACATTAGGGTTAGTAGGTATTGGTTATAGTGGTATATGCTTAGGAGAATCTATTATTTCTAGGGAATCCATAAATCTGATCACTAAGGGTAATCAAGTCCATGCAATAAAAAATAGTATGAAATAGGAAAATTGTTATGTGATTAGATTAAAAAAGTGGATAGATATTCTAGGAATGATGATTTTACCCTTGAATGGGCACAGGAGATTGTAAATGATGAGAGTACGTTGAGACATGAGTTGGAGATGGATGATAAGGATAATGAGAAGGGTGATAAATGGCTTTAAGAGTCCAAGGATGAAATTATCCCTAGGAATTAGAGTAGAGTGCAAAGGATGATTTTAGCCCTGGTAAGTTAGGAGGTAATAAAGATCATATTACTTTGGCATGAGGGAGGTAAACTAAGAAAGTTAGAACCTCATTTTGCCTAAGTAATTGTAAGTTAAAAATTAGGATTTACTGATAACCTAATTGGAAAGATAAAAATACCCCTAAACCTGAACCAGAGAGTCAAGTTGGATAATTATTCCTAAGTTTAAGTTAGGAAAATGAGGAATGGAAGAGATGAAAAAAGAAAAAAAAAAGAGGGAAGATAAGGTTATGATATGTAAAGAGTAAAACCAATAGGGATTATATAGAGCCACAAACTAAACAGTTGGAGTAGACTTTAATTTTAAGCACAGGAATGATTAGTAGGACTTAAGCCCATAAAGGCTAAATGATAGAAAGATTAGAAGACAATGATAGCATAAGATTAGGAATGAATGACTAGAAATGTAAAGGACAAGCAAGTAATGAGAGTAAGGAAGTTGTAAGAGGAAGATAGAAGAAATGAACACAACATATAAAGGAGAGAAATGGTAAGTAGAATAGTAATAGGATCAAGCAACAAATAAACTTGAATATGAGAGCTAAGTAGATAAGAGATAAATATAAGAAAGAGGAAATCAATAAACAAGATAAGAAAGAAGGGAAACTTGAGAAGAAGGATGAAATAAAGTCATCTAGGCACAATAACAGATAAGAATGACTATAGAGACCTTAGGGCCTTACCAATGTTAAAGCAAATAGTGTGAACAACAAGGAAATCTAATAAATGACAAGGAAGCTTAATACAACAACCAAATCAGAACTAACATCAAGAAAGAAAGATGAACCATGTGAAACTACAATGGGATAATAGAAAGATATCCAAAATAATGAAAGGAACTTTATTTAAATGATTTAGTTGCAAACCATGTAAATACATAAAAAGAAACACCTTTAACTTCTATTGCTTGCCATTGTGTGAATGATTGCCCTACTTGATAAGATTGGTAAGTTATGGGTTATGTCACCCTTAGACCCAATGGTTAAAATGGGCATTATTATCACCCTTGACCTTCCATTAGTTTCTAGGGCCTTGTATAACCTTATCATTCATGTCATCCTACCACAAGGGGAACACAAATCCATGCTTACCTACGCTGACATGCATGTGGTCTAATATAATTCAAGCTAGAAATTTTTTCAACCTTCCCTATATAGTCCTTAGTCACATGCTAATGGTGACACAAAGTCCATCCTAAGGCCCCCCGCTATATCAGCCAAATTGATATGAGTTAGGCTAAGAAGGCAACAACTTGTGGATATGATAGAGAAGGAGTTGGATTGAGTAGTTGCTCAGGGATCGACTGACCTAGAGTCAACACTGACACAAAGAAACACTATGTGGATCCACCTTAGTTAGGGCATATGATTGATGAGATGTATGAGTTCATGCAGCACATGAGCAATAGCACCTGGGTTGCTTTGAATGGAGATTAAATGCCTTAGAAAGCAAGGTGGACTTAGTTGTATGACACCTTCTACATGGAGGATGAGGACTGATGGTAACAATTGGCTTAGGACCAAGGTAGGATTGACAGAGTCTTTCTATTATTTTGTTTAATGTATATAACTAGGGTTATATAGTTTGTTCAAGTTATGTTTGTATGATGATGATGATATCACAAATACATGTGAATGAAGTCCCAAAAAAATGGAACAAAAGGTATCCTGGTGAATGCTGAGACTAAGAAAAGAATAAGATAAGATACCAAATGATACAAAAAAGTATAGTATGCTTGATTGTATGATTACCACTCAAGGACTAGCACAAGGTAAGGTAAGACCTAGCTAGTGTAAGTACTCTAAAAGGTACTTATGTTTGTTTAATGGATGTTATATATATGTGATGTTTTAAATACACGTAAGGATATGAATAATATTCTATGTTAGAATGAAACATGATTTGTTGATTATGTTATCATATGTTTGTATGCTTAAGTATCTAGTATAAGTTAGCATGCTTTACGATAAGTATAGGAAAGAGATAAAGGATCACAACAAGGTAGAAGGAGAACAGATTCACGTTAGTTAGAATTAACATGAGAATAAGAATGAAGGATTAGATGTAGATACATGAGGAAGAAGAAGGGACATCAGTATGTAGTGAGTGAAGCAATAATCACTAATCAAGGATATGGAATAGATAAGTAATGATGCAAAGAGAATAGAAAAGACCAAAACTAGAAGACAAAAGTCAAGAAAGTTGAAGAATACTATAGTAGTTAAGATAGGATTAGAATAGTGTAGTGAAAGTGTGATGGACACCATGATGTTGAAGGCAAGTTTATCAAAAACTAAAAGGATTAAAGATGAGCAAGTAAAAAAGCTAGAACGAGAAGGATATGGGTAAAGACACGGTTAGGAATATGGATGAGGATATAGACAATGATCAACTAGTGACAAAGGAATATGGATTAACAAAAGACAAAGTAACAAGCCAAACTGTTAGGATAATATAAAAAAACTCCTAGAACCTAGAATGCTCACAAAGGACAATTTGAGGATGAATTTTCTTAAGGGGAAGAATTTGTAATGTTCATAGGGTTAGCCTAACTAGATTAAGAACATGAGTTCTGAAGGGTGACCAATTGACCACAAGCACAATCCTTAAGGGAGGACCAGCTGATCAACTGGTTCCTTAAGAGTGGTGAACTGGTCGTTGTCAGGTCAGACAAAGCCTGATGCATAAGATTCAGAGTCTCAGAATCCTAGTGTAATTGGGTATCAACTAGAGGTGAAATCCTATCAGGAAGAAGCCTCAACACAATTTTTGATTCGAAAAATGAACCCAAGGAAAAATCGATTGAACAAATCACATTTCTATTTTTTGTTAATCTCATCCTTACGTTTTATGTCATGATTGATTGGTTAGGTTGCCTTCAATAGAGTTCTTGTCATAATGCATCAAAGCCTGGGCCAAAGTTGGGTTGGCATTTGGCTCACTAAGTCATCATACTCACCTTATTTATCATATTTTTATGTTAATGAATTTGAAGAGATTATCCAATGGGGAGATTCTCTAAAGATTGCATGTGTCTAAAATCATATATGTGGCTCTCTTGGTTATCCTTTAGTGGTTAGTGCTTGACCAGCCAAACATTGGATTCTTAATTATGATTATAACTTTAGAAAGGATTTTATTTTAATTATAGAAATTATTTATTTCAAATGATTTTTATTAAAATCTTGCATATCATGAGTTTTAAGATAAATGGCCCAAAAGATTTGATTTTCACATTATTTTCATGTTTTCAAAATTATAAAAAAATTTTCCAATAAAAGATTGCTCATGGATTCACAAATCGTTATGATGATTTGTGCCAATCACATCCCTGGGGTTTAGGATATGATAATTCATCATCTTAACTCTTATGCGAATCAAACTAGCTACCTTCACTACATCATCATTCATCGTATTCAACTTATGCAGGATTAAACTCCATCTCTACAGAATCATCATATATTGTCTCTAATCACCTACATAATCATACTAGCTTTGCAACATCAAACCAAGCTCATACTATTTTGAATTACTTTTCTTATGTAAGACTGGACGTGCTCTGATACCACTTCTTAGAAAAACTATTCCCACTCCAAACAAAATAACAACTAGTGATCAAAATAATTAGAGCAATGAAATAACACAAATAATTTAATGTGTTAAAACCCTAAACTCTAGGGGAAAAACCTTGGATGAAAAGAGATCCATTATGATAAAAAATTACAAGATAATGTATGAAGGTTTTCAACCATAACCCCACAACTTTCCAACCATTGTCCTTACATCTTTCCTAAATCTCTATGAAGGTTCCCACATAACCCCCATAAGCACTTACAATATTATCTCTTTCATACCTTAAACTATTGTCTATCACAAATATTTATAACCCAAAATATTTGCTTGGCAAGCGCTCATAATCCTACTCTAACTTAGAAACTTAACTTGATAGGAAGATAACTTACAATAAAAAACTAACACTAATTGATAATAATTAGAATTTGGGTCAAACTCAATAGAGAGATAATTTATAAAATTTTGTAGCCAATGCTAGTGCAAATCATGATTATACAAGGAAGACTAAAAGAAATTTAAGTCTTTGATAAGAAATTTAAGATTATGGTTCTTTTGATACATGCTTCATGCTTTCTTAAATCCATCTTAATTACCCATTGTTTATTTGATTGAAGAGAGGCATCCGTACTTCCCTTGCTTATGCCTTCCCATATTTAAATTCAATTACGTGAAAACTTTTTTAAGTGTTATTATCCAATAAGATCCATTTTACTTTGAAGTTTTTAAGAACACCTATCACAATTTCAACTACTTTTGTGTGAAGCATATAAAGGAAACCTTTGGATTTCAAATATCCTAGAACGTTTTGCTAATGGAGTTACTATGATGAGTATATATGCAGATATTAATGTTATGATATATTATTGTTTTAAGCTAAAATTTTCAAGCTGCAAAGAAATTATATCAAAAGGTACATTAATTGTGCATGAAATTACAAGCATAGGAGTGAGGGAATTCCTAAAAACTTTATTGATCAGCAGGGCTTTGAATTGTGTAGTATAACACCACAAATAACACAAAGTATGTTTTGATAAGTTGAATAGTTATCATACTAAAAAGTGGTCCTTGTTAGTGCATGATGCACTATTTTTTAGGATTATGGATAGTTTTCTTTGAATAACTATTCATGAAAAGTAGCCCCTTAAAAAATGGACATGTGCTCTTTTTAAAAAGAAAAGAAAAGAAAATTTCAAAATGAAAGTAACTAGATAGCTGCAAAGTAATTGTTCATTATGTGCTTGAAACTTGCATTTTCTTCACTTATAATTGTCAACTACTTGATTTGTATCAAATCAACCAATGTGTTTTGACTCTAGCATAATGTTGATCGGTACCAAAATAGATGGCTAACAGAGGCCCTAGTTTGGTTCTATTGTTGAAATTATGACATATCAGAAATTTCAGTCGAATCATAAACATTGAGCCAAACTATAATCTCCTAATCTTGGTTCAAGTAATTGAGTAGCTCAGGATGTTGGTAGCCAATTGCTTGACCAAAACCATGACCCTTAATTTGTTCCATGATATGTGGAACCATAAACTGATAGTTTTGCACATTTCAACAAGCAATAATGATAACTATGCCTATGGGTAATCAAAGCTATTTCTTTGCACCTTTTATGGTGCCAAAAAGGAATTGTCCTTTTCCTTATCCTTTAATAGTATTGTGAATCCTCAAATTTCACTTTGCTTCCTCTTTCTTTAACTATTCAAATTTCTTTGAAGCTTTTCCATTGTTTATGTGCCTGCTCCTTCTCATTCAATCTTCAAAACCCACATTCCAAAGAACTTAGGGCCACTGCCTCCAACTCTTTCTCTTAAGAATTTAGAGCTATTAAAGTTCCAGATCCCCATTCAGAAACACTTTCAATGCTCTAGTTTAAGGTATTTATCCTTTTCATTGAATTTAATGTTGGCAAAAATGAACTGTTAGCTTTTTATTTGGGTCCTCTTTTTAATGAAAAATTAGACATGAATTTCTTGTCTCTACATAAACCTTTACTATTATCCAAGTCTATTTTGGTCACTCCATGGGTATCTAAAATTGTTAAGGTTTTTAGGAATTCTCCAATCCCTTTTGCAACCCATTTAATTTGGTTAGATTGGGTTCAGTTAGAGAAAGAACATTTCTTGAAAGAAATATGCATTTTTGATGTAGTCCAACTATCCTCATTTTCTTTGAAGTGTATTCCTCCATAAATTGGGGCTATGCTATAGCTTTGGTCTCTTTCAACTAATAGCCTTCAAGTCCCTTATGGCATTATAGGCCCTTCCCAATGTGGGGTCCATTTACCATATCTTGACATTTTTTATATTGGTAGTATGACATGCCAGACTAATTGGCCAAGATCAAATTTTTTTACTTTCAAATGCTTGTTGTAGGACTTAGCCAATTTTTCTTTGTTATGAATCAAATGATCTAAAGATTGCCACCTACTTTCATCCATATCTTTTAATTTGTTAAGCATTAAACCATTGTAATCAACCTTGGATAGTTGATTTTGCCTTTGAACCCTCAAAGGTTGAACTATCACTTCAACTGGAATAACAACATCAAGGCCAAATACTAGCTTATATAGTGTAACTACCACCGACTTATTAGAAATACTTCTTATAGCCCACAAACCATTATCAAGTATTTTGCACCATTTTTTTGGATATTGTTTGACATATTTTTTGATCACATTTATGATCACTTTGTTGGTAGCTTGATAACAAAATATTTTAATCATTTAATTGTCCTCTCACTTAGCATTTTAAAGTCCAAAATGACTTACTTTCAGCTGTGTTATTGCATATTTATGATTTTGTGTCAATTGGCATCATTAGAAGAAATTATACATAATTTGGCCATTTTGAGCAATTTCTATATTCTGGTTATAACTTGATCTACACTTGTCCAATTAATGTGATTCTTATCTTGTAGAAAAGCTAAGACATAGCTCTACAAACTTTGTGAAGACCTCTAAGGCTGAATCTCACAATTGGCTATCTGAATTTGGAGTTAAATTCAAGACCAGAATACTATCTCGGGCAGCCTGACCTCTGAGAACTTATCATCCAATATCTGGAGTTATTCAAGTCCAATTGAGGTCAAACTAAGCCCAAATGGAAGCTAAGATACAATGATACATTTCTTATGAAGCCTTCCAGAGCTGAATGGATCATTATGGGTGTGAAAAATGAGCTGCAACAAAAAGGTAGAATTGCTGTGAGTTGGGCCTCTACAGAATTTGGTTCTTAGGCCCCAATTGGCATGGAGCTTGAGCCCATTGGATCATCCCTTGCACTAACTCACACTTAACCAGTTGGAAGTCATTAAGTTAGAAGAAAAACCAGAGAAAGTAGCCTACAAAAATGCACAGCATGCAAAGGAGTGGTAGCAAGCAACAAGACTGCAACATAATCATTGCCTATCCACCTACTAGCAACTGCCTTCTCTTTTCCTGGGCAAAGTCATTTTAGCTAAGGTTTTTAGTTTAGTTTTTGGGTTCTGTTTTAGGGAGTTTTTCATGTTTAGAGAGCAAACTTTTGGTCTCATTTTCTCTGTAGTTTTCTGCCTTCCATGGAAGGCTAACTTTGTAATCAGTCTAAGAGTTGACAAACTTAAAGATTAATGTTGAGATCTTGTTCCTTCATTTTGCATTTAAATTGCTAGTCATTTCTTATCCTTTCCTCTCTATTTTCACTATGATATCTAAATTGAATGGATTCATTTAATTTAGGTGTTAATATGGTTATTGATTAATAATCAATTGTAGAAAGATGATGGTAGAAACTAAGCAATGCATTGAGATTTTGATGGATTGTTTGTGGCTGAGTTCTGCAAAAGACTCATTGATCATTTCAGGGATTTTTGTTATGATTATTAACAATTGAATGAATATTTAGTGATTAAGGATGCATTAATCTCAAGTTTAGTTGATTCCCTTGGTTGGTTAATTTATCTTGTTCTATTTTCCTTTCTGCATATTAGTTGCTAGTTAGTGTAGTTATTGCCAACCCCCCTTATTTCTATCTCCTAATCTGATTGATATTATCCAAAATGATCCAAGGGCTCGACCTAGCGTTGCCTTATACTACAAGTAGTTTAGGTAATCTGGTTATAAATTACTAGTCTTGATTGGCCTCGACAACTGATCATAGCTTCCACTTAACTATTTGCCTGCACATAATATGATGGTGAAGTTAACATTTTACTTCCCCTCGATTTTCCATACTCTTTGATTTGTCCACTAGTGAACACCATTCCACAATCTGTAGTAATCATCTCTAGTAAGCCAAATTGACAAACAATATGATATTCTATAAAATCAATCACATTAGATTGTTTTACTTCTTTGAACATAATGGCTTTGACCACTCAAGAAAATAATTTATGGCCACTAAAATAAAGTGATGTCCTTAAGAGGATGGGGGTATATTTTTTCGATTAAATCCATTTCTTAACCCCTAAATGGCCATGGTTTTATTATATAATTAAGCTCAGCTATTGGTATTTTTGGAATTGGTTCATGTTTTTGACATTCTCCATAACCTTTAGCATCATCAATGCAATCTTTAATCAGGTTGGGCCAGTAAAAACCTCTTTGACTAAGAATCCATTTCAATTTTGAACTAGCTTGATATGCACCACAAATTCCTTCATGCACTTTGGCCGACATTGTTAATGCTTCTTCATTATCCCAAGCATTTTAATAATTATCCTTTGAAACCTTTCTTGTAAAGAAATCTATCTATTAATATAAATATGGTGGCCTTTACTCTAGTATTATGATAGGTTGATATTGAAGGATTTGACAAGTAATTTTCCAATGACATTCTCTAATCTGAGGTGTAGTGCTAGCTTCATTATAGAACACTTCTCAGGGTTTCATTAGTTTCCAAGAAAGCATGTTGTTGAATTAATTTAGCAAAGTTGTTTTTATCAATCTTGAAATTTGAACCAATTTGTTGGCTTTTTCATTTTCCCACCTTGGTACATGTTTTATAATTACATCCTTAGATCTTTTCATGAGTTTGAATGTAATTGCCACATATTTCATTAGCCTTGCATTTAACCATTTATATTTTTGAGAAATTTGTTTCATGACTAATTGCGAGTCACCATAAATTTCAACACATCTTGCTCCTTGATCTAGTAGAATCCCTAAGTTGACTATTAATGCTTCGTAGTTGGCATTATTATTAGAGCATTCTTTTATCTAGAGTAAATAAAAATTCAATTGGTTTCTTTTTTAGTGTAATGATCAAAACTTCTACACCTAAAATATTTTTGTGATAAGAACTATCAAAATTTAACTTCCAAGGTTTCACATTGACATAGTACTCTTCTCATGATGTTTGCCTATAAAATTGTCAATTGTTTGTCCCTTGACAACCTTCGATGGGCTCTATTATAGTGAAAATTGTGTTAAGCTTAATTCCTATTTTCCAATTCATTAGTGGATAAATGGTTTTGACAACATATATTTTGAAATGTTAGTTTTTGCAATAATATGCACACTAGTTAGCAACAAATAATAATGTAACTTGGTACAAGAATAGCACAAAGGCAACCATAATTTTTCTATTGTCGAATAATTTTATTGAACAGAAGTTAAAACCTTAGAAAGATAAAAGATAACACTTTCTAAACCTATTTCATTATCTTGAGCCAAAAAATATCCAATTAAATCATTAGAAGTTGGCACATAAAGTTTAAGCAATTTTCCTGGTACTGGAGATGACATCATTGGGGGTGACATTAGATATCTTTTGATCTCTTTAAATGCCTATCAATGATACTCATTTCAACAAAATTCTTCTATCTTTAGTTTTAGCAAAGGTGAAAATATTCTTGTTCAACAAAATAAATTAGAAATAAAACATTGAAAGAAATTTACCTTGCCAAGGAAGTTTTGCAATTCTTTCTTTTTTGTTGGAGCAGTTGCTTCTAGAATTTCTTTGGCCTTGTTTTTGGTGACTTTAATCCCTTTTTCATGAACTAAGAATCTTGAAAAATTGCCTATAAAAACACCAAATGTACATTTTAAAGGATCCCTTTTAATACTTGAATTATTCTCATTTTTTTACTTCAAGTAAAAACACATTCATGAAGGTTAGCCTTTTTTAATCTCCAGTCCCTAAATTCACTTCTTTTAAAAGATCTTGGTCTTCAATTTTCTTCTTTATCTTTGAAAGATGAATAAAAAAATCCAGGTGGATTGTCATCATAAATAAAATATGGTAGAATCATTGCTTTCTTTTGTTTAACCATGTAGGCTAATAGTTGAGCTAATTATTTTTGTATGTTATTCATTGTTTTCATAGGCTAAACCTAAGTCCATAACTTTAAGGATGACAGAGAATCCTAATGAATTCAAGATACAAAAATCAACTTCTTCTGGGTCAGATTCTCCTTCAACCATTAAGGTTTTAATGCAGGGAATATAAATTTCAAATTCAGCATTGCATTGTTAAACATAACAAAAGATGTCATCAGTGAGGATACATTCTAATTGATCATCATCAGTCCATATTAGTAACTTTTGATGAATTGTCCAAAAGTATAACACTAATTACATGGATCCTATTGACGATGGAATCTAGTTTTGAGCCAAACTCCAATCAATTGAGTGATTCTTAAACCCTAAATTGCTTTCTGGTAGACTAAATGAGAGATGAAGATGGTGGAGAGGAAGAAGAAGGATGGAGGGCAATATTTTTAATGTGGTTCGGCTAAAATTAGGCGGCACCAATCCTTACGTCCATGGTAGCTTTTATTTATCTGAAAATTTTTATAAAGTGCTAGTTTGGCTTATTTCTTGCTTGCCTTCTTACAAGGGTTCTCCTCCCCCCTTTTTATAGAGGAAGAGAAGTTACATGTAATGATTACAAATTGTAATTTTGTTATATCAAGTATTAAATGTACAAGATAGTATAATCTCCTACAATTTGATTACTACAAGTTATTTTTTACAAGGTGGGCCCCTCTTGTTGGCTGGTACTTGTCTGGAGCTCCATCTCGTTGAGCTTTTAGCTTAGGCTACACCTCTTCTTCATGAGTTCATGTCTATTGTTTAGTGAGAACGAGCCTATCTGCAGCGAGGTGAGCTTATGTCAGAATGATTTGTCAAGCATGCAAGTTGGGACCTTGTGCTTTTATCTTCAGCGAGCTAGACATCCCCTAGTTTGGACTTAGCTTCTGCTAAGCCTTTAGCCTACTTTTGCAAGACCAATTTTTACCCACAACATAAGCCCCCTAACTCTTAGTTTGCTTTACGGACTGGGAGTTGTAATTTTCATTGTTTCGTCGAGGTCATTGCCCTATCGTGTTGTCATTTCAAACTTTCAATCTTTCACTTCATCTAGCTTTAGCCATACTTCTTTTTCTGACCTTGCTTTCTAGTTGTTGGCATGGTAATCTAACTTTCTTAGGACCATTTGATCAAGCGTGGCCTTTTGTCCGCTGGGTCATTGACTAAACCCAAATTAATTTATAAGGCCTGAGAAACTCTTCTTGTTTCTTTGTGATCAAATGGATGTATTAGTTAAGTCCCTAAATGCCTTTGTTGGTTAGCTTCTGGTGAAGTATTTGAGGCGTGCATGGCCTACTGTACATGGCTCTTGTGGATAGTTCTTCATGCTAGTCACGGGGAGATCTCATACAAATCTTGGATTATTTCTTCATGGCATTGCCATGATTTCTAGCCTTTCCAGCTAGACTCCTGTCATTCTTTTGAATTGCTCTCAATCTGGGTTAGGAGGATCTGCTGGTTGAGGAGGGATATAAGCAGGAGTAGTCAGGCTTGCTGGTTTTCTTGTTGGTGGGAGTTTATCTCTTGGTAGTCGACATTCTGCTTTCAACAATAGCTTTAGGCTCTTTTGGCTTTTGCTCTTGTACCTTTGATCTCCTGATGTAAATTTTGCCTCCTTAAGTGAGGCTTTTAGTGAATAAGCTTTTTTCTGTATGACTTTTGAATGTTATATTGAATGCTTTCATTCGTTTTCGATGATAATGTATATTACTACAAATTAATGAGATGCTTGTATGGCCAATCAGCCACAACTTTTGCGTGTGATAAACTTTGACATACGGTTGCCTTGATCAATGATGAGTAAAATTTAGGCAGGTCGTATGCAAGCTGTGATTGGAAGGATCTTGCTAGTGAACTGTGAGTATTTTTTTGCATGAGAGCTGCAATGAGTTTACAACATCTGTGTGAGCTTTTCAAGTGCATGTTAATGCCTTCACGTTTTAGCAAGCTCATAGCTCTTTATTGGATTTTGAGTGTTTAATAGTGCATTTACACCTCAGCTAGTGCTTAGCTCCTTGCTAGATTTTGAGTGTTTAATAGTACCTCTGCACCTCAGCAAGCTCTTGGCTTTTTGCTAGATTCTGAGTGTTTAATAGTGCCTCCACACCTCAGTGAGCTCTTGGCTCTTTACTGGATTTTGAGTGTTTAATAGTACTTTTGCACCTCATTAAGCTAATAGCTCTTTGTTGGATCTACATGGAATATCTTTCTTTATTGGGTAACATTCAAGTATTTGGAATATTTTCATTAACTTCAATATAATATTATAGGATCTGAATATGGTTCTAATGGATAGCTCCTGCTCCTGATCAGCAATTCGTTGAGCTTGCTGAGCCTGCCATTCTGATGGCCTCACCATATAATCTTCTAATCAGCCTCTTTTAATGAGGTCTTCTATGGCATCTTTTAGTGCCTAGCATTCAAAAGTATTGTGCCCAATCTCATTATGATAGGCACAAAATTTATTTTTATTGCTCTTAAATTTGCCAGGAGTTAGGAAGGGCCTAGGTTTCCTAAAATTTTCCCTGTGTCGTTTTGTCACAAAAATCTTATCTTGCATTTTAGATAAAATGCTATAACTTTCATAACGGCCTCGATGTTGGGGTCACGCACTCTTCGCCCTCTTTATGGGTTAGTTAATAGGACCACAATTTTGGTTCTCCTTATTTATCTTCTTGCTCTGAGGAGTGTTGGCTGTTTCACTCTTATGCCTAGGCTCTTCTATGCTAAAAATTTCCTGCCATCTTATTTGCTTGGTAGTTTGCTCATAGAATTGAACTAGATCTCAAGTTGGGGACTTGTAAAGGCTTTTGTATAACTTTCTATCCTTGTGGAGTCCTACTGAGATTGCCATTAGGATGCTCTCCTCCGTGGGATTCTCTATGGAGTTGGCTTCATGCTTGAACCTGGCTAGATAATCCTTCAGCGATTCGTTCTTATGCCGAAAGATCATTGTGAGATGATAGGGGGCATGAGCTGCTTCTTTAACACTGGATACTGGTCAATGAATTTCTTTTGACACTTTTCATAGCTATTGACACTGCGAGTCGGGAGGCCTCTAAACCATGCCCGAGGTATACCTCCCAATGTGGCTGGGAAGACATAACATTTGACCGGAGGGTCAGTTGTTTGAAGATCCATCTGGATATTGAATGTATCCAGATGGTCAACTAGATCACTGTTTCCATCATACAATAAGATCATAAGCTCTTTAAGTTTCTATGGAAGGGGCAACATTTCGATATGCACAGAGAATGGTGAGCTTTCCTTATAGCAAGGCTGATTGTTCTAAGACTGGGAATATTCCTCTAGCTATTTTAGTTTTTGGAGGACTTGCTTCATTATTGGATCCTGAGCTTTGAACTGGGGGCTAGAGCTCTTAGCTTGTTGCAAGCCCTCAGACAGCTAACCATGATGGTCTTCGTGAGTCTCTTTCTGGGCTTCCTTGTGTAACTATCGAAGTTGCATAATGATTTCCTCTTACACTTAAGCACCTTGGGCTTGTGCCTGTGCTAATGCTCTTACGACCTCAATCAATTCTTTCACCATGTCCTCAAGTATTTGTTGGGATTGGTGAGGTGTTTGCACCTCCTCAATTCTGGGAGCAGCAGCATGCTGGCAACAAGCCGCAGTGATGGAAGTATCTATCAGCTGAGCAACTAGAGTGCTTGAACTCCTAGTGAATCTTTCTCTTATCATTGTAGCTAGTTAGAAAGATGATTCAGAAAATAGATGCGCCTTCCTTCTAGCACTAAAATGTTGATGGTGGAATATGGTTCTGAGCCAAACTTTGGTCAATTGAGTGGTTCTTGAACCCTAAACTGCTTTCTGGTAGATCAAATGAGAGATGAAGATGGTGGAGAGGAAGAAGAAGAATGGAGGGTAATATTTTTAATGTGGTTTGACTAAAATTGAGCGGCACTGGTCCCTACATCCAAGGTAGCTTTTATTTATCTAAAATTTTTTACAGAGTGCTAGTTTGGCTCATTTCTTGCCTGCCTTCTTATAGGGGTTCTCCTCCCCTTTTTTATAGAGGAAAAGAAGTTACATGTAATGATTACAAATTGCAATTCTATTACATCAAGTATTAAATATACAATACAGTATAATTTCTTGCAATCCCACTATTGCAGGTTGCCTTCTGTGGGGTGGGCCCCTCTTATCAGCTAGGATTAAGGTTTGATGCAAGCTTATCTAGAGCTCCATCTCATTGAGCTTCTAGCCTAGGCTGTGCCTCCTCTTTGTAAGTTCATGTCCATTGTTTAGGGAGGACGAGCCTGCCTGTAGCGGGGTGAGCTCGTGCTAGAATGATTTGTTCAGCACGTGAGCCAGGACCTCGCGCTCTCATCTTTAGCGAGTTGGACCTCCCCTAGTTTGGACTTAGCTTCCGCTGAGCCTTCAGTCTGCTTTTGCAAGACCAATTTTTACCCACAATAGATCCAATCTCTTCCTAACAACAAGTTATAACTTGACTTGGATGGAATCACTATGAAAAGAGTTTGTTGAGATACAAAAAAGACCTTTACATTGACTAGCACCACTCCTTCTAATACTAACATCTTCCTATTAAAACATGACACTGCAATGTTTGATGGCATTAAATCTTTGGAAGATTTCACAAGTTTGATGAAAGTTAACTTTGGCATTAGATTCATAGAAGCATCGCCATTGACCAAGATGCAATTTATTGGTTGTCTATCCATATGTGCTTTTATTTGTGAAGGTTGTAAATGATTTTTTATTTATTCTATTGGTCTTTCAAAGAAAGCATAGGCATTTTCATCTAAAATGACTATTTCATTATAGTCATTTTCATCCTAGAAATTGTCTATCAAACCTTGTTTGGAACTTATAGAAAAATCAATTAATAAAACACATATCATGTTAATCTCCATTTTCTATCCTTTAGTTTTCAAATATTTTTTTTATTTCGCTTTCTTTTCTTCCTTCTTAGTGCCATTTGACTCTCCAGAGTCTTATGGAATCTGATCAAAGTATCAACCCATTTTTTGTTTCCTCCTAAAAGTAGCTTGTCTTTGTGTTCGACATTTTTGAGTTCTTGTTGGAGGTGGAGGTTGGTAATTAGGGTTATATAATTTGTTTTGCCCTTTTGAGATTCTAAGATTTCATATTTTTTCTCACTTGGTTGTAGTTCATTGGTTATCCACTTTTCTCTCGAAATATCCCTTGAAGGTACTTGAGTTCGATCGAAATAATTTTTCTCTTTTGTTTAGTTGATTTTGATAATCAAAGTTAATTCTTTTGAATATTGATTTTTGTTTTGTATCCTTTTTTCTTTTGACCTCTCTTAATTTCTCTTTCTTTTTGTCTTTCTTCTTGACAATTATACCCCTTCGCATAGCCAAAGCAATCTTTTTGACATTTTCTTTTTCCTTTGGGTTTATTCCAGCATGTTCTCTTAAGTTGGCAAGTAAGGCTCATATATCATTATAGCATCCTTCACCTTTCAAACACATATTTACTATTCTACCTTTGATGTTGATCTTTTTGAAAAATTCTAAATTTGATTTGCCTTTGTTAATGGTGAAATCTGATTCTGCTAAATTCCTGTCAGTTGAGATCAGTTCTTGAACCCCAAATTGCTTTCTAATGGACAAAATACGAGATAAGGAAGATAATGAAGAAGATAAAGAGGAATAACAACAATGGTAGACAATATTTTTAATGTGGTTCAGTTAAAATCAGGTAGTACTGGTCTCTATGTCCACAATAGCTTTTATTAATTTGAAGGAAATTTTTACAAAGTTTCAGTATATCTATTTAAGCTTAGCTTACAAGGATCCTGCTTCTCCTATTTATAGAGGCTAGGAGGTTACAAATGTAATTTTACATATCGTAAATAAATCATATTAAACATTAAATGTATGAGACAATATAAACTTCTATAAATCAGCTTCTGTAGGTTACTTTTTGCAGGGTACGTCCCTTGTTAGTGGGTTGACGTAAGCTTATCTGGTGTTCTATCTCATTGAGCCTTTGGCTAGGTAATGCATTGCATCTTATGAGCTATTTCCAATAGCTTAGGATCATTACTGACCTTTGGCCAGTGAGGTCAGGCTTGCACTTGGCGAGGTGAGCTCAAGTGAAATAGTTAGCTTCTTGATGAGTTAGATCTCTAGTCTTTAGTTTTGTTCCATCTCAACCTCGTGATTAGCGAGGTGGTGCCTACCAGAGTGCCTTAGTGAATTGGACCTCTTTTGATTGAACTTAGCTTCCATTGAGCTTCTACTGGCCCACTTTGTGAGACCAAGTTTTATGCATAACATAGGCCCTCAACTCTTAGTTCGCTTCATGGACTGGGAGTTATGATTTTACAGTGTAGTCAAAGTCTTGCTCTGCTGTGTTGTCATTTGAGATTTCAATTCTTTCAGTTCATCTACTTTAGGCCATGCCTCTTATTATGTGTAATCTATGACTGTTAGTGTGGTAGCCTTGTTTTCTCTGGATCGCTCGATCTGGAACAACCAATTATCCTTTGGGTTATTCACTGAACCTAAACTAGTTTATAAAGCCTGAAGAGCTCTTCTTGCTTCTTCATGGAATTGCCTGATGGATGCTTTAGTTAAGCCTTTCATGTTTTTGGTAGTTCGGCTTCCGATGAAGCAAATTGTGGCATGCATGGTTTGCTGCAGTAGATTGGGAGGTGTGAATGGCCTGCTGCATGTGACTTCCCTACATAACTCTTCTTGTTGGTTGTTGGGGAGTTTTGTGCAGATCTTGGATTACTTCCTCACGGTTCTGCCGTGAGATTCAGCCTTGTCAGCTAGACTCCTAAGCACTTTTTGAATTGCTCTGGGTGCAAGTTAGGAAAGGAGCCACTAGCTAAGAAGGGGTATAAGAATAAGAAGATTGAGGAGCAGTCGTGCTCGTTGATCCTTAAGTTGGTTGCAGTTTGCCTCCCGGGGGCTGCCTTTCTTCTTCTTTATGGAATTGATAGTTGTAGGCTTTATGCTTTAGCTTTGTATGTCCAATCTTCTGATGTAAATTTACCTTGTTGAATGAGGCATTTTAATGAATGGCCTTTCTTTGTAACTCTTAAATGCTGTATTGGATGCTTTGTATATTAGAGATAATAGTGTATATTCCTGTAAATCATAGTTGAATAAGATTTTCAAATGACCAGTCAACCATATTTAAATAAAAAATCTTGGTGTCTGAGTGCCTTTAAAGTCAATAAGTAATATTTAGGTAGGTCACGTGTAAGCTGCGCTTGGAAAAAGGTGTCATATAGGAGCTGTGATCCTTTAGTCACATGTGAGCTACGAGCATTTGGTTGCATGAAAGCTACAAGCATTTAGTCGCATGAGAGTTGCAAGCATTTGGTCGTATGAGAGCTGTGCCTTATCGATTATGCCACTACAATCTTGTTACTCAGTGGGTGGTATAATTTTGACTCTGCCTGCAATCTTGTTACTCTAGTTAGTAATCAAGTTTATTCTGGCATATTCATGCCATAGCAAGCTCATAACTCTTTGCTGGATTTGAGTGTTTAATAGTGCATTCGCACCTCAACTTTTCACTGGATTTTGTGTGTTTAATAGTGCCTTCGTGCCTCAGTTATTTGTTGGATTTTAAGTGTTTAATAGTGCCTCCGCACCTCAGCTCTTTACTGAATTTTGAGTGTTTAATAGTGCCTCCGCACCTTAACTCTTCACTTGATTTTGAGTATGTAATAGTGCCTTCACACCTTAGCGAGCTCATAGCTTTTTGTTGGATTTTGCATAGAATAGCTTTCTTTTTGCATCGCATTCTGCCAAGGTTACTCAGACAAAATTTTAATACTTTTATTATCTTCAATATAACATTATAGTATCAAAATATGATTCTGATAGAGGGCTCTGGCTCTCGATTAGTGATTCACTAAGAATTCTGAGCTTGATGCTCTGGTGGCCTCACCACATAATCTTATAATTGATCTCTCTTGATGAGATTTTCTATGGCATCCTTTAACACTAGCATTCCGAGGTGTAGTGCCTAACCTCATTGTGGTATGCACAAAATTTATCTTTATTGCTACTAAATTTGATAGGGGTCTTGAGAGGCTTAGGCTTTCCAAAGTCTTCCCTGTCTTGTTCTGTTGTGAAGATCCTATCTTGCGTATCTGATAGAATGCTATAGCTTTCATAGTGACCTTGAGGTTAAGGTTGCTTGATCTTACCCTTCTTCGTGGGCCAGCTATTGGGACCACGGCCTTAATCCTCATCGCTTCTCCTTTTGCTCTGAAAGGCACTAGCCACTTCATTCTTATGCTTGGGCTCCTCTGTGCTAAAAGTTTCCTCCCATCTAATTTGCTTAGTAGCTTGCTCATAGAATTTTGTGAGATCTCGCATTGGGGACTTATATAAGCTTTGATACAGCTTTCCATCTTTACGGAGTCCTACAGAGATTGTTAAGATATTCTCCTCCAAAAGATTTTTTACAGAATTGGCCTCTTGCCTGAATCTAGCTATGTAATCTTTCAGTGATTCATTCTTTCTTTGAAAGGTTATGGCAAGGTGGCAGGAAGGCATGAGCTACCACTTCAATGTCCGATATTGACTAATAAACTTCCTCTGGCACTTTTCCTAACTATTGACACTGTGAGCTAGGAGGCTTCTGAACTATGAACGAGGTATGCCTTCTAATGCGGTAGGGAAGACACGGCACTTGACAAGAAGGTCAGTTGTTTGAAGGTCTGTCTGAATGTTGAACATATCCAGATGGTTGCAAGGGTCGCTATTTCTGTCATACAACGGGATCACAGGCACTTTAAGTTCCTACCCGGGGGCCCGCATCTCAATCTCTATAGAGAATGGCGAGCTCTCCTCATTGTGGGCTTGCTCATTTTAAGCTCGGGGGCATTCCTCTAGTTGCTTTAGCTTTTCTAGCACATCCCTTATCACTAGGTCCTATATTTAAGATTGTAGGTTGGAGGATTGTTGATTCTTCTTCCCCCTTGGCTAGTCTTATTCGAACTTTTGGCTCATTGCGAGCCCCTAGATCACTAACTATCATGATCCTCATGAGTCTCCTTTTATATTTCTTCAGATAGCTACCGGAGTTATGCCATGATCTCCTCTTGCCTCTGTGCACCCTGGATCTATGCTTGTACTAGCACTTTAACCGCTTTAGCCAACTCTCTTACCATGTTATCAAGCACTGGCTGGGGTTGATGAGACATTTGTGTCTCTTCAGTTTCAGGGGCAGTAGTGGGCTGGCAGTGAATTTTGATAATGGGAGTGTCTGCTAGCTAAGCAACTAGAGTGTTTACACTCCTAGTGATTCTTCTTCTTGCCATTGTAGCTATATAGAAGAGAAATCAGGACATCTGAAAGCAGATGGGCCCTTCCTCTAGCACTAAAATATTGATGATGAAATCTGGTTCTGCCACATTCCTATCAATCGAGACAAGTTCTTTAACCTGAAACTACTTTCTAATTGACGAAATGGGAGATGAGGAAGATAATGAAGATGATGAAGAGGAAGAACAATAATGGCATATAATATCTTTAATGTGGTTCGGCTAAAATTAGGCAGTATTGGTCTTTACGTCCACGATAGCTTTTATTAATCTGAAGGAAATTTTTGTAAAGTTTCAGTATATCTATTTTAGCTTAGCTTACAAGGATCATTCTCCTCCTATTTATAGAGGTTGGGAGGTTATAAATGTAATTTTACATCCTATAAATAAGTTACATTAAACATTAAATGTATAAGACAATATAAACTTTTGCAAATCGGCTTTTGTAGGTTACTTTCTATGGGGTGGGTCCTTTATCATTGGGTTGACATAAGCTTGTTTGGTACTTTGCCTCATTGAGCCTTTGGCTGGGCAATGCATTGCATCTTACGAGCTGTTTCCAGCTCGGGGTCATTACTAGCCTTTGGACAATGAGGTCAGGCTCACGCTTGGCGAGGTGAGCTCGAGTAAAGTAATTCACTTCTTAACGAGTTGGATCTCTAACCTTTAGTTTTGTTCCTTCTCGACCTTGCGATTGGCGAGGTAGTGCCTACCAGACAATCTTAGTGAACTGGACCTCTTTTGCTTGAGCTTAGCTTCCATTAAGCTTCTACTAGCCTACTTTGCGAGATCGAGTTTAACCATAACTATATTCAGTGATGGTTACCCATAACTTAGCTTCTGGGTAGGCTTTAGGTATGAAAGGTGCATCTATAGGTTCACTATATTTAGTGATGGTTACCATGTTCACCTTTAGCTATATTTATTTCACTTAACTCTAAAGGTTTGGCATAATTAGCACTTGTTAGGAAAGGATCTTTGTCAATTGTGATTTTTTTTTCCTTTATTAGTGAATCAAAGGCATCCTTATTTGATAGCCTTCTCAATCATGTCCTTGAAATGCATACAATTGTTAGTAGTATGGCTAAACATGTTATGATATTTGTAGTATATTCGATCTTTGACTTCTTCCTCAGCTAAAATCCTATGACCATCAAACAATTTATCTGTTTTTTTTTCAACAATACATCAAAAATTTGATCTATCTTTGTTAGCCTAAGCTATACTGATATTACTAGCTTTGAATGTTGAAAAAGCAATTTTGAACTAACTATATGTTTCAGTATGTTAAAC
>JANHAO010001531.1:0-32688 GCA_026873985.1 Saraca asoca
AGGGTTAAAAAAACAAGGGGGGAAGTGGCGATTGCACTACCCCCCCTTAATTGTTCGCCAGAAGCCTGTTGTCCAAGAAAGCCCCCCCCCCCCCCCCCCCCCTCTCAAAAACAAACATACACACACCAAAAGAAGCAAGAGAAACTAAAGTTACTGCCCTATTATTTTTCAGAACAAGGGAAAGCTTCTACATTTTTCAAACTAATTGTCTTCCCATTTGATGGTCTAGTGGTTTCTAGTTCTCTAGTGGAAGATGGACAAAAACAAATATTCAAGGAGTTAAGTTTGCTGTCAATCTTATTTCATTACTTCAGCAAACTGATGAGGCCTCAAGATTGCTTTTGAGATAATTGATGGAATTAAATAACTTGGGTTCTCTAATCTTTGGAGTTTATTTGCTGGAATGTTTTTGAGCATGTGTTTCACTATATTTTTGTCATAGATTTTCAGTAAATGTCTCTTGTATGGTGTTTAAAGGTTGTGAGGGCAAAGAAGAAGGACACAGGAATTGTGTATGCCTTGAAGATCATGGACAAAAAATTTATTACTAAAGAGAACAAAACAGCTTATGTGAAGTTGGAACGCATAGTACTTGATCAGTTGGACCATCCTGGCATTGTGCGGCTATATTTCACATTCCAAGACACATTTTCTCTGTGTAGGTATTCTTAGGTGTAGTTACTCGTCACTGCTTTCAATGTTCCTTAAATATGTATACAATTTTATTTTTATCACAGTGCTTCATTCTCTGTCTTTCTTCTTAAACTTCTGTTTGCTCTCTTGGTTTGCCCACTTGGTCTGTTATTTGACATTGGCATCTTTTTCCTTTGTCCATTTTCAACGGTGAAGACATGGCTCTTGAATCCTGTGAAGGTGGAGAACTATTTGATCAAATAACCAGGGTAAGCTGATATAAGACTTCATGGCACGTGTTCTGTGTGCAATAGCATGATTTGTTTGTTTTTATGGAAACTTATCTGTATCGTATGTTAAAGGTGTGTTTTTTTAGCAGGACTGGGTTTAGTGTCATCAAAGCTAGGTCATACTATTTGAAAATTTCCAAGGAGAAGAAACTAAAATCTGCACCCAATAGATGTGTTCATATTTCCAAGGGTTCATATTGGATTCCCCAAGATTCTAGATAAATTATTATTATCTTCTCTAAGCCATCCTTTGTACGGGGAAGTAAACATTTCAAAATCAACTCTGATATTTCAATTTTCAAGCTTTGGTAAATGTATTATATCTTCTGTCTTTTATGCGTGTTAAGCTTCAAGATAGATCTAGGGCTAGATGATATTCTCTGTTTCATTATATAAAAAGAAAATGTTTTTGATTTGTTCGGTCTTCAAATAGTTTACTAAATTATGCCATTTTCTTAAAAGAAGTTCTGCTATTATGGATTCATTGAAAAATAGAAATCAGTAACTTTTAACTGAACCTTTATTTGACATATAGTACTGTTAGCTCTGTGGATTAAGATCTTCTGGAAGGTGGAGGAAGATTGCATGTTTGCTTAAGCCACAGGCTGTGAGTGATTTCTTGCATGGATGAAACTTCATTTGAGAAACTACATACATCATAGAAACATGCGTCTTCTAGTAGCATGCTTTAGGTTGATCTATCTGAAGATTTTACACTTCTCTTTTAATCTGATAAATGTCAATGTATCATTTGATTTACCGGCCCATCTCCATCAGAAAAAAGGGAAAAAAGATTTAAGTCCCTTGCAGTGTAGCCCTCTTAATCAAAATATTTGCATTTTCTTCATTCATTGGATGTGTAAAAGGAGATCACTAGTGCATTCTTAGGATATTTTAGGGGCATCAGGTGTCTAGTCAAAGCTCAGAGTAGGCAAAGGTCTAATTAGCAATAGGCCAAAGCAATTATGAAAACGATTTGTATTATCGTACCTATGGTGATACTTTTTAATTTATGGGCCTTTTTCTTGGAAAAATATAATGTGCTCTGACTATTATTTGGAGTTTGAATGTTAACATATGTAACTAGTATCTGTCTGCCAACTTGTTACTGCATGTATCTAGTAGCTGCTTTTTGGTTGTTTGTGTGCAGAAAGGACGTCTTTCAGAGGATGAAGCACGATTCTATGCAGCTGAAGTTGTGGATGCTCTTGAATACATACATAATTTGGGCTTGATACATCGTGATATTAAGGTAGTTTTGCATCATGATTATATTACTCAACTGCTAGATGTACAATGATTAAATTCCTTAAATTGCAGCCAGAGAACTTGTTGCTTACGGCTGAAGGACATATTAAAATAGCTGATTTTGGAAGTGTGAAGCCTATGCAAGATAGCCGGATCACAGTCCTTCCAAATGCTGCATCAGGTAAGATTAGGAGCAATAAGGAAGATTACTTTGTTAATTTGATTTTTTTTTTTTTTTTTGTGTATTATCTTTATTGTTTCTTGTAATTCTTAGATGATAAAGCCTGCACGTTTGTGGGGACAGCTGCCTATGTCCCTCCAGAGGTTCTCAATTCTTCTCCAGCAACTTTTGGGTAGGACTTATCAGTTGAGGATTATAAAAAAGCTGTATCTTGACAGGATACTGTTATTTCTAATGCTATATATATATATATATATATTTGGATTATTTCTGCAGTTCAGAATAGTGAACAATTGGATTATGTGTTGGTGTTTAATTGCTATTGTTCCCTGCTAGGGCGGGTCCCCATGTAATAACTTCTTTTCCGTTTTTCTTTTTTATTTCCTTCAATATTTTACCACAGTAATGATCTCTGGGCACTTGGATGTACATTGTACCAAATGCTTTCTGGAACTTCTCCTTTTAAAGATGCAAGTGAATGGCTTATTTTCCAAAGAATTATAGCCAGAGATATTCGATTTCCAGATTACTTTTCTGAGGAAGCAAGAGACCTTATTGATCGGTTATTGGTTAGTATTTCATGAATGGACATAGATCTTTTCTTTCTAATTTTATAAATTCTTTTTCTGTAAAAAAATGTTATATTGCTTAATTTTAAATTGACTGACAAGGTGTAAACATTTATATGTATTGCATAGGTTTGTATAAAAGATATATGAAATAATTTATTTACAGGCAATAAGTTCGCATCTGTGTATATTTTATCTATTAATGGTACTTGTGATACTTAAAAAACATGCATTGGAGCGTATTTTACCCTTCAAATGGTACATGCAATACTTTTTAACTTAAAATGTTATTAAATTTGGTTCATAATTTCCAAAGTTGTGGATTCTATAAAAAAATTTTCTAAAGTTGTACCCCTAAAGCAACCATGCTATGATGCAGGATTTGGATCCCAGCCGGAGACCTGGTGCAGGACCTGAGGGTTATGGTGCTTTGAGATGGCATCCCTTTTTCAAGGGAGTTGACTGGGATAACATAAGGGCACAAACTCCCCCAAGACTTGTTCTGGAATCAGGGGTATGAGTTTTGTTTTGCTTTTAAACTAGCATTTTACCTATGCTTTGCTCCAGTTTTGCCTATATTTAATCAACATTATGTTATATGTTAAGACATTTTATTTTTGCTAAAATATTATTGTTAATGTTTTATAAATTTGACAATTAATTGTGAACATCAAATAGAAATGAATTTATGTTGAAGATAGCTTGAGTAGTTGTCCACGCTAAGTTCTAAAATCTTTTAAATGAATGTAATTAAAATAAGAAGTTAATAATGCATCCATAGAAATAAAATTTCTTTCTATATATATATATATATCCATACAAATAGTTAAGAATATATAATGTCCTCAAAAGATTTGTGAAAAAGATAATTAATGTAATCTTTGACATAAACCAATGATAAATAGTTAATAATGGAAAACAAAAGTTCACATTATATTGCTATGCACTTCATCTCCCTCTTATATTAGTATTTCCACTGAAAAAAGATAGATCCATCCCTGACATCAAGTAATAAAAACTGCACTTAATATCAGAATGTAAAAATTATGTCTCTTTGATTATTAAATTTTGATGATATCAGAATGATGTGTAGCTTGAGATTTCTTTTATTGGAATTATGCTCACTATTATAAGAATTATGCTTACTATTATAAACCATGAATTCAACCCTAAAAAAATTAAGGTAAAGTATTACGTATAAAAAATAATCTAGTATACTTTTTTTTTTGTGAATAATTTTTATTTGGTCATATTGCCTTGTTTACTGAAATGGGAAAAAAAGAAGAAAAAACTTAAGAAACAGATGATTCCTTCAAAGGCCATTTTACGGTGACATGAATATCTTTTAGCTAATGAAATATAGATGCATGTTAATAGAATGTTTTTTTATAGGAAAAAAATAGGTATACTTATTTAGTGCACTTAGGTGTATTTGTATTTTCAACTGATAGAATTTAAATAAGTGGGGCCAGTAACCAAGTAGTGTTAATTTAAATCAGATTTGCTAAATATAGTAAACAATGGTTTGTGAAAAAAAAAAAAAACAATTGAATGTATCATTCTTGTTTTTACATAGAACTCTTTCATCAATATGTTTGTGGATGGATTTTCCGGATCCAATAAAGAAAAGGCTATTGGTATACATGAATTTCTTATATATTTTCTGACTCTGCATGCATAGTGCAATTTGACTTAAATTGATCCCATCTGTTTAAAATTGAGGCCAGTTTGATTATGTTTACATCATGTATGCAAGCATGAAGGATGATGTAAGAAATAGTGTGTTCAAAGAACACTACTCTTCAATAAAACATTAAACAAATGAAAAGAAAAAAAATGCGTGTTAAAAAACTGCAATGTGCAATGTTGTCCACGTGCCAATCCTTTATAGTTTCATCTTGCTACATTCAATGTGTAGAAGAGAAATAAAAGTTAGATTTCAAAAATTGCCTCATGTCAAGTGCCTAGAGCTCCAATTTGCTACGGTGCATCTTGCATCCCAATTTTGTCATCTGTTAAAGATAGAAAATGATCTCCTGTTTTTTTTTTTTTTTAATGTACTATATAGGATGTTTCTAACTCATATCATTTTGCAATTTTAGACTCAGTCTCCTGAGGTTGATGATTCTTCTTGGAACCCTTCCCACATAGGGGATGGTTCTGCCAGATATCCTGATGGTAATATTGGTGCTTCATCATCTGCTGAAGGGACTGGTCATATAACAAGGCTCGCTTCAATTGATTCCTTTGATTCAAAATGGTATTTACAAGCTTCTTGTCACATGTGTTTCACTATCTAATGATGTTCAGCAATGAAAAAAAGTCGTTTTAGAATCACTTGCCAGGTCATTAGCTTCGTGGAAAATCTGGAGACTATAAAGTAGAAGCGCATAGTCATGCATGTCTCATTGAAATATTTTCATATGTTTTTATGCTCTGGAGTTAAATTATTTCATGAAAGATGCCCCGTAACTCTTGCACTTCCATTTGCTCAGAGGGACTGTACTGCAATATGATAAAATTGTGAAGTATTCAACCATAAAGCAACTCAAAAACTATTACACTTCGTAGTTGGTTGTTTTTTATGTTATTATATACATTTGTATATAAAAAGCCATGTATATATATTGTTTCCCCGCAAACTGCAAATTAAAATTTGTGCTAATCATACAGGCAACAATTTCTTGATCCTGGGGAATCTGTCCTCATGATCTCAATGGTGAAAAAAATACAGAAAATAACAAGCAAGAAGGTGCAGCTCATCCTTACCAACAAGCCAAAGTTGATCTATGTGGACCCATCAAAGCTGATAGTGAAGGGAAATATAATATGGTCCGATAATCCAAATGATCTAAGTATCCAAGTGACAAGCCCTTCACATTTCAAGATTTGCACAGTAAGCTTTGGCTTCTCTATATCTTTTTTCTAGGATTTGCACCATTTATGGATATATTAAATTGTGTGGGTGACATTCAAAAGGTAGACTCCAAGATGATGATATCCAATAGGTTCTCCGTTGTTCTCTGTAGTATCACTCAATTTTTAATTAGATTGTTATAATTTGATAGTTTGGAATCGAGTATTTGCACTTATTTCTCATCTCTAATTGGATAATATTTAACTTTGGCATCTTAATTTTATTCTATTTTGCTTTGGGGCTTTGCTTTTTTATGTTTCTGGTTAAAATTAATCTTACAGCCGAAAAAGGTGATGTCATTTGAGGATGCGAAGCAAAGAGCATGGCAATGGAAAAAGGCAATTGAAGGGCTTCAAAACCGGTGATACGCTTTCTGGTTTCTACTACTTTTCCTTTTGGATATATAATTGATTTTGTTCAGAAGAAGGGCTTGTGAAACAACTATTGCCCCCGAAAAAATGGTTATTCATGAAAGAAAACAGAGTTGCGGATTTAGCTTTTTCCAAACGTGGCCCAAGCTAATTCCTTGCCCCTGCTTAATGTAGTTTGTGATGACACTTCCAACCTCATTCATGCTCTGATGGGATGATCTGTACAATCCTGAAGTTCCAATTGTAGGCTATGTTTGAGGTTGGACTCATTAATTGTACGGAAATTTTTGGTCATTTAATGATAATTCTATTATACGGTGAAAGATATAGAAATTTCTGGCTACCACTCATTTATTGTTGCCTCAAGCTAATGTTTAGAAAAGGTAGTTTCTTCAACATTCAAAATGGCAAGTATAGTTGTCTTTTATTAAACTGTAGATAGTAGATGAAATCTTGCAATTCAATGTATTGTCTCGTTTTGAAGAGTGAGGACTTTTCAAAACTTACTGGATAACTTCTGCCCAAGTTGGCGAGAATTAATTTAATGAGAAATTATTTATGTCTGATACAGGAGTACTCTGCTTGGGTGGTGACTGAAAAGTAGACCCTTTAAGCTTAAAATGACTTGTACAAGCATGAATGTTTTAAATGGAAAAAGATTTATTTAAAAATGACTTCGAAGTGTAAAATAATTTTTAATTGACTAATTAAAAAATTAAACTTTACTAAACTTTAACCATTATTAGCAACATATATAATTAAATGAAAATTAGTTTTCTTCTGTAAAACATTACATGCAATGTTTAATTATAATTGGGTTGGTTAAAGATTGGTCCTTTTATTAGGACCTAACTGACAGATGAGTAGTGCTATTTGATGTAAGACTATTAATTATAAATTTATAATTGGTACTGGTAGGAGAAAATGAGAGTGGCCTAACCTAATTAAAGATTGCTCCAAAATGACTAAATTCCATAGGAGTTTTGGACTGATTAATGTTGGTTTGTTCAGCTAATGAATTAATATAATATGTTAGCTTGTTAACCTGTAATAAATAATTAAATACAGACTTTCGCTTTTTTTTTTATTGCACCATTTTAATGTTGGATTAATAGGTTAGTATATATATTAAGATAATATTAAATCTTTTAATTTGTATCAGAGTTAATACAAATTTATTAAGAGAAATAATTACATTTAATATTAACAAAAAATTTTAAAACTAAAATAAAAAGATAATTATTAATCACTAACCCAACCTAATATCATTATTATTAGTACTAGTAATAGACATTAAATTTTTCTAAGTTTGTATTCAAACATAAAAATATTAGTAAACTTTTTATATTTGTATAATTTCTATTTATAAATGATTTTCAATTATTTTATAACATATTAACTTTATATACAAATAATTAAAATAAATTATAATATATTTTAATATAAATCAAATTTATATTCATCATAAAATATATACAAATTTTTTTATTATTGAGATGATGATAATGATTGTCATAATGTACTTGAAGGATCTTGCGGCATGAATTGCGACCGAAAATATATTATTTAAAAAACAAAATAAAAATGGAGTTGGTATCAATTATTTTAACCAGAAAAATTAGAAAAAATTAAATTAGAATAAAACAGGCTTTTGAATCAAAGTAGGAGCTAAGGAATCTAATTATGTGTAGTGAAGATATTAAGCACCTCACAACATAAGAACTGAAACCATAAAACAAATTATGAGAACAATTTATTTATCCTTCAAGCATAAATAATAAAACATGGAAGTAACTAAAAGAAAAATGTTTAATTCTAAGTGTTCCAATGATATTCACTTTTGTTGATATAGGATTAGAAAATTGGACTAAAATATAAAAATATATCTACAAAATAAAAGAGATACCCCAAAGATAAGAAAAAGTTGAAATGATTAAAAAAAAAATGATTATTTAAAGATTGGATTAACCTCCTAGACAGGTGCCTACATATCCAAGAGTAAAAATGTGTGAATTGCGAAAATGAAAAGGAGGGATGTTCCAAAAAATAAATAAAGTATATTTGAATACGTTGCTCGACTCCAATAAAAAATGATGAAATAGGGTTACATCAAAAAATAAACTGAAGTGAAAAATGTGGATTTGAACTACTTATAAGGGCATACGAATTCTTCCCTTTGAGTTAAGGTCACTTGAAGGAAATGGAATAGGAATAATAGTGAGAATAGAAATCATCCTTTCATTTTATTTTTATTTTTCATATAATAAAATAATCTATAACAAAAAAAATGCAAAGCTTCAATTCTTCAAATTATATAGTAATCATATATAAGTTAAATAAATAATATTGTAATGTTAATGAAATAATAATTATAGCATATAAGTTAAATAATTAATTTATATTATCTAGATATTCATCATGTTAATTGTAAAAAATTTTCAACATTTGTCGATAATATGATATTATTTTGTTCTTTAAATATGTTAGTCTTCCTTTTATAATTTTGACTCTCTTTATATATTAATAAATTTTAATTCATTAATTTTTATTTTATATTAAATAATTTTATATAGTAATAATATTTATTTTATAAATCATATAAAATATCTTATTTTAAATTCTATTATTAAAAATATATTTATCAAAATATTTTTATAGTAAAAGTATTAAAAAATGATATTATTTTATTATTTATTAATAGAAGGATAATTTTGAAACACTTGAAATATGTAAAGGATAAGGATGTAAAAAAGTTAATTCATAAATGATAGAATAATCTATTTCATTACTTTTGCAATGAAATAGACATCAATTGATAAAATGGCTATTTCCTAGGAATAAGCATTCTCAATTCATAGTACTTACCAAACAAATCTTTTATCCATTAGCATTCTCATTTCTATTTCCTTCTATTTCTTTTCATTCAATTAAATGTAGTATTAAAAGAATAAAAAATACTCATAATTCATTAAATCGACATGCTTTTATTGTGTTATTTAAAATATCCAAATTCGTTTTCAAATTTTATCCCAATTAAAATATTGAAACACATTATATTAAAATAAAAAATTAATGATAAGTTATAAGATTTTACTATTTTAATTGAATTTAGTCATTTTTTTATAATCATTGAAAAAATTACTAAACTCATGCAAAACTAAGTGAATAATCAATTAGGATTAATTAATTGTATGAAATCTATTTTTTCCAAATCCCTATACTTATTTTAAATTATAATGTGATATTATAATTTAAAAATATATATTAATTATAATAATATGATTTATTTTTTTATTATTTTATTTCAGTGCCCTCTAAACGGCGGGTCTTGAGTCCACTGTCCACCCAGATCCACCAACATATTCATTCATATATACAAAAATGGCAGCCAAATAGTAAGGACACACGAAATCATTTCTAAAGAAAGTGGGTAAAGAAACTGTGAGCCTTTGGTTAATAAATCCACAATCAATGAAACAACTCAACGAAACAATTTGGAATATTTTAAAAAAAAATTGTGTCAAATAATCATAATGTAAATAAATGCAAATTGGTTGTTTACAATAATCAGTACAGGGAAGTGCAAATATGCCAACACAACCTTACCAATTAATTAAAAATAAGTTAAAATATATTTTTGGTCATCTAATTTTCATATCAATTTTATTATTGTCCTCTAAGAATTATTTTATATAATTTTATTTCCTAATTTTTGAAATGTGCGTTAGGTAACTCATGACTCTAACACCTTCTAGTTTACAAATAGAAAGTTTTACTTAATAGGCACTTGACAATCAGTTGATTAAATTGTTGATTGTATTTGTTGATTGGCCAGCTTATAATACTAACTATTTATATAAAGATGTTTGATAAAATTAATTATTTACTATTAGTTATTTAGATATAAAATGATATGAGTATATTTTATTATTTATTTGAATATTATTTTAGATTTTAAAATATTATTTATCATATTTTTCTTATAAAAAAATCATTGTAATTTATTATTTATTAAATTTTCCTTTTAAGAAATAAATAATTAAATTAAATAAATAATTATAATTTATTATTTATTAGATTTTTAAGAAATAATAAATTATAATATGTTATTTATTAGATTTTCTTTTAAGAAAAAAAATATTTATTAGATTTTCTTTTAAGAAACAAATATTTATAATTTATTATAAATTTTTATAAAAGATAGATAATTTTTTAAAAAATAAGATTATTATTATTACTAATTATTATTATTGTTATTATTTCTTATAAGTTGATAGTGGGAGAAAATGGAGGAATGATCAAATAATATATTTAATACATATGGATAAATTATAAAAATATTTATCATAAAATATATTTCATGTATATTTCTTATAAGAGTTTTTTTTGTGTATTAAGGGCAAAGATGTTAAAAATTAAATTGATCAGGGATAGTGATGTCTTTTTGCATCCTAAATGTTAAACAACTAATTAAAAAAGTTCCCCAACTTTTCTAAATTAGTTTTTTGTGAGGAAAAAACTAACTTAAATAACAATTTACCAAATACCTAAAATAAGTCAAACAGCTAAAACCTATCAAATCATCCAAAAGTTGATTAAAAAATTGTTTACCAAACAACCTCATAATCTAACATCTCAGTTGGTATAAAATAAATTGGATGCGAGGATCAAAACATATAGAAGGAAATAAAATTAATCTGTTAATTGATTTCAAAAAATATAAAACAAAATAAATTTATTTATTTTTAGAGGAAAAATAACATTTTAATATTCTATTATGTGCTTAAAATTTTGTTTTATCTTAATTAGAATGCTAAATTATGAGTCATGTAAGAATTTTCATTAGTAAACTTAATGTAGTTAGCATTGTGAGTAACGTTAAGTGCTTTTCAAATGTTAGGGGATAAAATTATTCAAAATAATTTTTAAGGAATAAAAATGAAACTTGCTTAAAAATTAAGGATTAAAAACGTATTTTAACAATAAAAATACATGAAAGAGAATACAAACCTAAGAATCAGCTGGGGCAAGGGCTCAAGGTTACCGTGGGCACTAAAATATATAATTAAAAGATAAAAAAGTATATCATATTATTATAATTAATATATAATTTAAAGGGGGGACTATTTTCATAATTACTTTTGCTAATGGTACATCTTATTCAGCACAAAATTTTCATATAGACTAAATTGCCTTTCAATTAAATAAGATAAAAATCAATGATAATAATCAGTAGTTTTCATTTTATTTTGTTTTTTTAGAAAACAAAAGACCTAAAATTATTCTAAAACTTTTATCGTGGTCAACTTAATTTATTACTAAAATTAAATATGACTTATAAATCTTTCTTTTTAAATTTTATTTGTCGTCAGGTAATTATATAATTAATTCTACTTTATAATTATAATTTTACGTGTTTAAGATCTTATTTCAACCAACATATTTTTATGGATAGAATACGGAGAATATATGAGGAAAAGACGTAACTCCAACAACAGATCATGTTAAGTTCAAATTTCCAGGAGGTAGAAAAAAGTTTATACATGTGTAGGAGGAATACCTGGGCCACGTTTCCAACGGTGTTATTTACTTATATTTAATGTTTTCAAATTTTATTTATATGAGCATCTTATACATATTTGCAATTTAAACATTTAAATGTACAGATGGTTCTTGAATTATCATTTCGTTAGCATATAAGTTGTTTTAGATATTAATTATGGTATATACAAATTCTTGAAATTTTTTATTGTTTTATTGAATTTGAAAAATAAAATTTTTCTAAAATTTGTGTTGAATATTTTTCTTAGTTTTTTTAATTTGTGTTTTAATTCAATCTACTTAATTTTATTTATTTAACCATGTTTTTATTGTTTTTTTTTTGTAGTTCATAATGTCTTTTTAATTAATATGATTTTAGTTAATCAATATAAAATTTTAGTAATAAAGTGAGTCATATTGAAATTTTTATATTTAGTGAGTTGTGGCATTAATAAAATTGGTTGCAGAATTAGCCTCACCTAATTTTTATTGTAATATTATAATTTTTTTAGAAAATATAGTTACATATCCCTAGCATGATTTTGTATTTTGAAATTATATAATCAATTCATTATCAACTATCTTAAATATATATCACTCAGTATATGTAACTAAATAGTCATTCGTTTATATATCTTTTATTCAATTACATAATTGATTTTTCACAATCTTAATGAAAAATAATAGTCTTTGGACAGTTGTTAATTGATTTTTCACAATCTTAATGAAAAATAATATTCTTTGGACAGTTGTTATAGTCACAGGTATAATTAAAGTTATGTAGTTATAGTCTTCTTGATTTTTATTTGGAAAGAATGAGTCCACTAGTTTTGAATATATATATATATATATATATATATATTATTTTAGTAAGTATTTTATTTTTTAATGATTATAACAAGATAGGTGGACCAAAAAAAAAAAGAAGAAAGCTAACCGGATTAAAATAGTGAAGTTTTATGACTTGTGGCCGATGTTGGACTTCGATATAATAGTTAAACAAATAATTAATGCGAGTTTCAATATTTCATTATGGTAAATTTTAAAACTCAATGAAGATATTTTAGATATATATAATAACATGTGAAATTTAAAAAAAGTGAGTAAAGACACATGCTCTCGTTTAAATACACGCATTTACACTATTGGATATCCTCCCCTCATGTAATGGTGATTGCTTTATTGGTGGTTTAACCCAACAATGGAATCCCTTTTCCTTGCAAAATAAACCAAAAGAGTTTGAAGACCTAGAACCAACAAAATCAATCCCCTTTTAACCAGTGCCTTCATCCATATTTGAAGGCAAAGGATTTGGGATAAAGGAAGTAGAATTCTAAATGATAAGAGATCAAAATTCATAATTCAATTATCTTTGTTCTCTTTTGTGCTAAAAGGAATGGATAAAATTTGGAGATTTGTTGATTAAATCTATCTCTAAAGATTTGATTTAGCATTGTAATTATTGAGAGGTGAAATTTGAATCAGCAAATTAAGATAAATGAAAAAAAAGTAATTATCAATAAAAAAATACTTAAAAAAACTAAATTTTAAGATAAACACATTTTATTTGGAAAAAATGCAAATCACCCTTCCAATTTTGGAGTGGTTGTATTTAACAGCCATTACTTTCAATTTTTGAGATCAATAGTCAAAACTATGCAAAAGTTTAAAATTTCACCAGACATCCCTTAAAAAACTTAACAAGCTTGTGGCTATCACATAAGTTTTTTAACATGATATTTTTTACTTGGCCATTTGCAATTTAGAAAAAAAATTTCACATAAAAAATTTTTATAATTGTTTTCCACATCACAAATTCCTAATTTGTCTTTTTACTTTGCAAAATCCCTAATTCCTAGTTTTAATTGAATTTCCAAATGAAATTGATAAAAGGTGATAACAATTCTCAAGAGAAACTCTTCTTGATTGATTATATAAGATTAGCTTTTGTTAGACTCAGAAGTATGATATGTGATTTCTTTTAGGAGCATGACACTATATAATAATGTAGTTGGTGTCCTAGTGCCATGGAAGAATGATGCGCAAGGGATTTACAGGTGCAACAATTACTATTTGCAAATATTATGATTTTGTTAAGTAATTGCTGGATGATAAATGAATTATTATAGCTTGAAGAACCTTCTTATCATCCAAATAGATGAGAATAGTTAAGTTATATAAACGTACTTATATTTGACAAATTTTTGCAAACTCATTTTGTTATTAAAGAGGTGCAATGGGGATTCTTCCACTTTGAAATGATAGAGAATACAATATAGGGATTAGGAATTTTACAAAGTAAAAAGAGGAATTAAGGATTTGTGACCTGAAAAACAAATTTGATTAATTAATTAGTTTAAAAATTTCTAGTGTGGAAAAAAAATTTCAAATTGGAAAATGGCCAATTAAAACATGCATTGTGTAAAAAAAAAAAAATCATGTGATAATCGCATGCTTGTTAAGTTTTTAATAGAGTGGATGTCAGGTGTAATTTCAAATTATACATAGTTTTGACTATTGATTACAAAAATTGAAAGTTGTGGGTATTAAATGCAATCACCCCAAAGTTGAAAAGGGTATTTATATATATATATATATATATTTTTTTTTTTACAAAATACAAATAAATCTAGTGTAGAACTGAGAATATATAGAGGAAAATACTAATAAACTAACAATACTTAAGAATACCAATTATAGTCAAATTGTCGATTCTAGTAAAGAAATTAATTTGTGAAAATAAACGGATCTTACCTTTTTTTCGTTGGGGAAGTTGTATACACTTTTATCAAATTCAATGTTATTTTAATAGATTATGTAGAAAGCTAATATCCAGAAAGTATTAAAATGATGAAGGTTAAAGATTATCAATAAGAGTAATTGAGATATAAATAGGAGAAAAAATTTGAAGACATTTTTAAAGTGGTTCAACTTGAATTAAAACCATAATTCAAGTCTACTCCACTTGATTTTTTTCAACCGAAAGACCTTTCAAATTAAAAACAAAACTATCAGGATTAATAGGGTCCTGAAATGCCAGTTTTTACAATCAACACACAAGAAATTCACAGGTTTCTTACTAACCTAGAAGAATTCCAACAGGTTCTTCTAAACTTATATAGATTTCTAATACCTAGAAATCTGAAATGAACGAAATTGAATAAGAAAGGGATTGAATCTACAATACTAAAGTTTGAGATGAATATCTCAAACAAACTACAATAATCTTGGATGAACCTTGATCCAGTAATCTTGAAGAATATCTTAAAAATATCAATGAAGTAGAGGCAAAATCACGTTCTGCTCTTAATCAAACTTTTTCGCACTAAAATTTGAAAAAAAAACTATCAAGAATTATTTATTTATTGAAGGCAATTGGGTGTGAATGATTGTTGTAATCGTCTATAACAAAATAATTGAATTTTAGTTATTACATTAATTAACACATCGATTATAGTCTGTTATTACTAACTCATTAGTGTAATAATCAAAGTGCCATAATTGCTTACAGCCTTAACATCGATTAACACATTGAAGTACCCATTTTTCAAAACCTTCGGTGTAAAATGTTTTCCTCATGCATCAATGTTGCATTGATTATGATATGAACTTTTCACAAGCTCTTTAACACATTGATGTGTACATCGATTCATGATATAAAAAATAGTTTTATAAAATCTCATTTTTCTTTAAGCAGTTTTCAAATAATTCTTTCTATTTCATTATTTAATTAATAGTTCTGGATAAAAAATCATCTGAGATTATTTATAAAAGATCCTATCAAACAAAATAAGTCTAAAACTAATCTTGGATTTTCTTGAAGCTTGAATCAAAATATCTTTGAACTTGTAAAATAACAAATCAAAAACTCTACAATATATTATTAGATAAAATTGTTTTTTAACATTAAAACTAAGGAAAATATATAGCTTAGAATGATCTAGGCTAACACAAATAAAGGGTGCCTATCTCATAGAAAGGTTATTGTCCTTTCATAGGTAAACCTAAATAACTAAATAATAATTATCCTAATTAATAATAAATATATGAAACCTAATCCAACCAAATAACTAAAGGATAAAATAGCATATATAACAAATAATCAAGTCTTATCTCTTAATTCATCCTAATATTTTAATAACAAATTCCTATGCTACAAACAATAGTGCTATATGCACTAAATGAAGGATCTGAAATTGGGTTCTACTGACGGTAAAATCTAGTCAACCCAAGTTCTGAACCCCAAACTGCAGATTTGAATATGAAAGGATAGAAAGAGAGGAAGAACAAGGAGACACTAGACATTTTTAATATAGTTCGGATAAAGTCAGTTTGATCCCTGTATCCACGACTTTTATGACTCTTTGCTGAGTATATTATATCTGACAATCATATATTGTGTTTTATGTTCATGTACAATGATTTTATCCCCTTTTATAATAGTTGGGGGTTATAGTTTGAGTGTAAATCTTTAATAGATAAGTATCATGACTTGATTAGGATTACATAGTAAATCAGGATAGATAGTTATAATAGACTCTTGCTAAAATAGGAGACTGGACGGACTTTCCCGGTGGTTGAGGACTCTTTCTACAAGCTGCAAGCTAGGCCTTGCTCTCGCGACCTGAGGTTGCTGCTTGACCTCCGTTAACCAGCGATCTTGGCTTGCATTTACTGACCTGGTATCTTGGTCCGGTGGCCTCATTCCAGATGAGCTAGGCCTTTGTGAACTGAGTCTATCCATTGGACTTTTACCAGCCCATTTATTTGGTACCAGAAATTACCCACAACATTAGCCCCTTAGCTTTTAATGTGATCTGTGGACTGGGAGCTGAAGTTCACTGGTAAAAGCTAGAGATCACGATTAGTTTCTATTATGTCATTTTATCTGCTCGTACCATCATTACAGCATTAAATGTATGCACCTTCGCGTAACCGTCAGTGCAATAATGATAGAGCCCTATTTTTCGTTGGCCTGTTGGATCAAGGGTATTTGATCGATCCTTCAAGCTATTCAAGCTATATAGAGCGAGGAAAACCCTTTCCTTCTTTTCAGAAATCAGTGCCTCGTTTCTTGCTTCCAGGGTTTAATGCGTCTGTAGTCCTTATTGGATGAGCTTCCTTCCTTTTGATGGTCTGGTGATCTGAGGTGTGTATGGCCTACTGTATAGGAATTTCTTATAGACAATTCCCCTCCAAGGATTCTGGGGAGTTTTATACAGATCTTGGATTATTTTCTCATGGTGGTGCTAACAAGTTTGGCCCATTTTCTTCAAATCTCTTAACCTAGCTGTCCGGTTTCCTTAGGATTCTCCCATAATGATGCAGTTAAGGGACAAGCCATTGTCTTCAAAAAGTAGCTTAACAACGATTTGATGTATGACTTGCTTCATTAGGGATTCAATTTAGCCTTCTAGAGCCATATTAGCTGTAGGCTTATTTTGATATGTATTTTTGAATTTATGTATGTTCACCTTGTTGAATCAGGTTTTAATGAACTTTGTATAATATTTTCATTTTTTCCAATTTTTGTGCCAAGTGGGATAGACAAATTCTTGCAAACCACAGCTTAGTGAATATTAACCAAGTCAAGTGACCAATTGGTCACACTAATGTTCCTTAGATTGCAAACCATAACAATGTGTAATGTGTTTTGGTGCACGACTTGAGTGCCTAGGTAAGTCATGCTATGACGGGCTTGTTGCTTAGTGATTAGCACAAATGTAGCATCGAGTAGTAGGTCGATGTAGTGCCAAATAGTAGGCTGCATATGGTGCCAGGGAGTAGGTCGTATGTGGTGCCGAATAGTTAGTTACATGCAGTGCTAAAGAGTAGGTCATATGCAGTGCTGGATAGTAGGTCGCATATGGTGCCAGGGAGTAGGTTGCATGTGGTGTCAAATAGTTAGTCACATGTGATGCTAAAGAGTAGGTCACATGTGGTGCCAAATAGTTGGTCACATATGATGCCAAGTCTTTATATGTCAAGTTGACTACTCCTTCCGGATTCAAGAAGCCGAGTGCTCTTTTCCAATAAAAAATGCTTTGCTTTTGGATTAGAAGGGAAATAAATCGCTTCTGGTATTTTGTTCAAAAATTTGTTCAGGAATCAGTAATTAGTCACAAAAATTTAAAAACAATATTATAGGGCTAGATAGGAAAACTCGAGTTCATTAATAATATGGGTGGAGTTATGCAGCGATCCCAGCTCAAGGTTCTCTACTAGAAATCACATCAACCTTCTTCCCTCTTATCCCTAGTTTAACTTCGTGCTTGTAGTAGTGTCGAGCTATGTGTGGTCACCTCACACACATCCTACTCTATTGGGGATCGAGAACCTAATGGTAAGTGTCCTAGTTGACGTAACCATTTTTAGATTATTGATTGTAGGTTACCCAACATTGCATTATATGCTGAGGGACAGTTGATGATCAAAAAATCTACCAGGATGGTTGCTTAGTGATCCAAGTCTCTAAGAGTAACAGGAAACCTAATATGCCCTATTGGTACTGTTACATCTCTAGTGAATCCTTAAAGGGGCTTTGGAGAAGGCACCAATTGACTTGTGCTCAAACCCATCTATTTAAAGCATTTCTTGTACATTATGTTCATCGAGCTATCTGTATCAATCATAAACCTTTGTACCTTGGCATCACCAATTTTGGCTCGAATAACCAGTGCATTGTTATGGGGGGAATGTACTCCTGTGCATCTTTATCTGTGAAGGTGATACTGTCTGAGGTCATCCTTGCCTTCTTAGTGGGACTCTCGAATTCTTTGTGTCTGATAAATAGGATGTGTTGTGCTTCGTCAGGTAGCGTTCAATCGACTCATCTGAGGTACCTACAATAGAAGGCCCACCATGAATAGTAAATATAGTTTTTATCGAGGGTGCATTTTCCTACACGAGAGTTTGTTAGTTTTGCTATCTTATAGGTTGTTAACGTTGTTGAGGTCACTGTTCCACTAGTCACACCACATAATCTCTTAAGCTACTTCTTTTGATGAGATCCTCATTTGCATCCTTGAGTGCCTTACATTTCGAGGTGTTGTGCCCTATTTCATCATGACAAGCACAATGCTTATTCTTGTTTTTGAATTGATTAGGAGTTCTTATGGGGTTCGGCTTCCCAAAATCTTCCCTGTCCTTTTCAGTTGTGAAGATCATTTTCGGAGCATTTGATAAGACTTTATAGCTATCATGGCGACTTTTACGCTAAGGTCGCTCATTTTTAGCCTTCTTTGTAACTTGGTTTTTCAGGATTGTCTCCTTGCCTCTCCTTGCCATTCTCAACATTGTTCCTCTTTTTTCTCTGGTTGGAGTTGTTTGTCTCGTCTATGAGCTTAAGGCTAAAGGTTTCCTCCCACCTGATCTCTTTAGCAGCTCACTCATAGAATTCTCCCAGGTCCCTTACCAGATACTTGTATATGGTTTCATATAGCTTCCCATCTTTGTGGAGTCCACTAAGATCGCTATTAAGATGCTCTCATCTAAGAGATTTTCTATGTTACTAACCTCATGTCTGAACTGGATAATATAGTCCTTCAGCGATTCATTCTTTCGATAGAAGACTATTGCGAGGTGACAAGGGGGTGTGAATTGCCTCCTCAATGCCTTGTACTGATTAATGAATCTCCTCTGGTATTCTTCCCAATCGTCAATATTGCAAGCTTTGTGATTCTTGAACCATGTTCAATGTAAGCCACCTAGAGTGGCTGGAAAAACATGACATTTAACCAAAGGATTGGTCATCTGAAGATCCATCTATATATTGAATGCATCCAGGTGGTCATATGGGTCACTATCCCCATTGTATAGCATGATAATGGGAACTATGAACCTGTGCGGAAAAGGCTCTCTCTTAATCTCCCTGGTGAATGGTGTCCTATCGTCATAACAATCTTGGTGGTCCTGAGTCCGAGGACATTGTTCCAATAGCTTTACCTTTTGAAGCAGTTCCTCTACCATGTGATCTTGGTTCTTAAATTGACAACTGGGAAATGGTCGGATCCTTTTCCTGTGGTGGTCTGAAGTTCTATGCTTCTTTTGCTTGTGGCCCAGTGAGTTTTGATTTGAGGCATGTCTCCTATTGGTCTTTTTTTATCCTTCAGCTTGACACGAACCTCCACATGCTGATGGTTTTCTTTATCTTCCTCATGAACTTGATGGACCTCCGACCTTGGCCATGAGTTGGTGGAGTGAGATGAATAAGTATGCCGACATTCTTCTCTGGTTGGCCCCTCTTCCTAAGCTCCTTCCCGTAATGGTTAGAATGCTTCTTTCTACGTAGCGCCCCCAACCTACTCTTATGAGCCCTAGGCTCATGTCTAAGTTAATGCCCTAATTGCCTAAGCTAACTCTCTTACCATTTTCTCTAACCCTTCATGGCACTGATGCCATACTTGTATTCCATCAATGATATCAGGTTAGTGTGAGGTTGCTAGTGGTATGTTGGTGGCAATACCTACAGCAGGGATAGTGGAAATACTTGCATAGAGAACTGGATCCTCTTGATGTTTCATATGAACATCTGGTTGGCCAACTACAGCATCTGGACTTCTGGTGGTTTTTCCTTTAGCCATCAAAAAATAATTGGTGAATGTAATTTAGGGCCCTCCTTCAAGCACCAAAATGTTGATGGTAAAATTTGGTCAACCAAGTTATGAACCCCAAACTCTAGATTTGAATATGAAAGGAGAAAGAAAGAAAGAGAGAGGAAGAACAAGGAGACATCAGACGTTTTTAATGTGGTTTGACTAAAGTCAGTTTGATTCCTATGTCCATGGCATTTAAGACCCTTTGCTGAGTATATTATATCTGATGATCATATATTATGTTGTATGTTCATGTATACTGATTTCATCCCCTTTTATAATAGTTTGGGGGTTATAGTTTGAGTGTAAATCTTTAATAGACAAGTATCATGACTTGATTAGGATTACATAGTAGATCAGGATAGATGGTTATAACAGACTCTTGCTAGAATAGGAGACTGGATGGACTTTCTTGGTGGTGAGGACTTTCTGTGAGCTATGAGATGGGCCTTGCTCTCACGACCTAAGGTTGCTACTTGATTTGCGTTGACCAATGATCTTGGCTTGCATTTAGTGACTTGGTATCTTGGTTTGGTGGCCTCATTCTAGATGAACTGGGCCTTTGTTAGCTAAGTCTGTCCATTGGACTTTTACTAGCCCATTTATGTGGTACCAAAAATTACCCACAATAGGTTCTGAACGCAAATCAAGGACTTGTATGTTAGGGCATTGTTTGTGGGTCCAAATTGTACAGCTCATCCAATGGTTATGAATAATTTCAAACTCAATTTTAGCTTATGACATTGGTACATATGGTATTATTTAATTCCAAATAATAAATTACATAATTACATAATACAATAATCATAAATAGTGTCTTTTCATACTCCATTTTCTCCCATTGTTGGAGAAAACACAACCTTTAACTTTGGAAAAGGAAAATAGTAGTATATTGATTTAGAACTTTATAGTGAAGCAAACAATAGTGCATGTGAAAGAAATGATTTTTGGCTTGTTACCTCTTCAGGAAACATAAAATCAATAGAAGTACTAGAATTAAAATTGATTTCCATTGATTTTTTATTAATGACATCAATATTCTTAATCTCCGTTATTGCAATATCAATAACATCAATATTGTTGATTTTGTCAACTTCTATATCATTTTTAATTTTCAGTAATGTAGTATTTTCATCTATTGTAACCTTCATTTTTCCACAATAATATTGGCAACAACTTCATTGTTGTTAAACATTTCAACTTCTAGAATTTGATCAACATCTTTATAATCCATTGGAACTTCTTTGTTTTCAAGTCCAATACCTAATTGCTTAATAGTCAATAATCTATCTTCCCAATTCTCAAAATAATCAAACTCATAATCGTTATCACGTGTGTCAATTAAATATTCACACACATAAGACTCATCAAAATCAGAATTGTAAAATGGATCTTGTGAAATCTCACATCAGTTAGATTTGAGATTTAAGTATGATATATAAGTGCCAAGTTTAATTACTTAAACAACTCTAGCTAGTCTTTTAAGCCATATAATTTAGGCTTAACAATTATCTTGGGCTAATTAGTCTTGGGGAATGACAAATGGTATTAGAGCACTTGTCAGTTGTATACTTTGGTCAGTGTAAATCTTTAGCCATAAAATTTGATAGGTCTAACAAGAAGTTAGGCCATTTGAGTGGGAGAGATTATGAAGCCCCACATCGATTAGATTCGAGATATAATTATGATATATAAGCAAAAAGTTTGACTACTTAGATAACTCTAGCTAGTGCTTTAGGCCATATGGTTTATGCCTAGCAATTGTCTTAGGTGAGTCAAGCTTGGGGGTGACAAATCTATTGTTGGCAACTGCCTAACATGGTATTCCTACTTAGTTATTTGTAGAACATGTGGCAAATAAATTCATGTTATGCTTTTACTCATTCAATCTTTCTTGACAAGACCTAGTAATAGTGTGTCTTTTCATCATTTTCATAAATACTTCTAAGGTTACCATCCTTCTTTCAATTGCTTACTAAGTAGTCTAAACCCATAGACTTCTAATATTTTTTGGATGGAAAACAATAAAAATCCATAAAACTATAATTTCAAATTTGTTCTTCAAGAGCACAAAAAATAGGATAATGGTGTATTAGAGGTTGAAGAAAAAATGGAAGTAATAGCATGGGATTGAAGGGTAGCCTAATACTTAACTGGTGTAGGATCATAGCACGTAAAGAAGAGAAACACAAATAAACTAACAGTACTCAATAATATTAATTACAATCAAATAAGGGTGCCTCTCTTTCAAAGACCTTATTGGCTTTTTATAGACAAAACTAAATAACTCAATAATAATTATCCTTATTAATAATAAGTTTCTTAAGCCTAATTCAACTAAACACCTAAAGGATAAGATAACATAAATAACAAATAATCAAATCTAATAACACAAATAACAAATAATCAAATCTAATCCTAATTCACCCTAATATCCTAATTACAAATTCCTGCATCCCAAATAATGAATTAAATAATTAGTTAATACAATAATCATAAATAATATCTTCTCATTCTTTATCTGAACCCTAAAAGACAATAAAGAGAAAATAATATTTTTTTCTTTGCATTTTTATTTTTTTTTTACTTTTTTTAATTTAATAAAAATTTTGGGACAAAATATAGTATTGGCAATGATAATGATGGTTTTATTTCAATTGATATGAACTTTACTTTTAAAAGGAATAACTTGGTTAATCTACTTATGATTGCCTAGTAAATTTTAACTTGGGATTGCAATTGATATTGTGATAACCCAATGATAAAAAGTTAGCTCAACTAGTATGGTTGGGTTAAGCTTGTTTTTTATATGTCTAGGTTTGTTGGGTTTGAGCATCCATACTTTATGTTTAAATTCTACTACAAGCATTTTAAAATGTTGAAATGGAATAAATTATTTTGCATTTAAACACTAATTCACCTAAAAAGTGCAAAAAAATGATAAATGGTCCATAACTTAGTACAAAGTACCTTTAAAGCTAACATCATTCTTAGGTATACCAATTCACATGGTGCCACAAATGGCACATCTTTCATAGCACACCTCCCATCTGTCCCGTGAAAGATTTTATAGGGTCAAAAGTCTTGCAACGGGTAATAATAGATTTTTATTTCCTAATTACATCTAAGAGCCCTCATTTGTAACAAACTACAAAGTATACCTAGGTTTAATTGGGTCAAGTCTTTTCATTTTTGTGGATTATTTTCTCAACTCATAGCGGTTTGCTTGCAAGTCTGATAAGCTTTTGAACCATTATTTCCAATTTTATCACCATTTACATTTTTGTTGGGCTTCATCAATAATAGAAAGTTTCAGCAACTTTGATTTAAAAGAACAAGTTTCTTTTCTATAAGCTTTTATTATTTTTATATTTATAATTCCTTTTTTTTTTCAAATATAGGGTTTTGTTTTAGGATAAGATATTATGCAGATGCAACAATTTGGTTTCAAAATAAAGGAATGAGGGTTGAAATTTTTCACTTTTGCAAATATAGGGTTTTGTTTTTCAAAAAGAAATTATGCAAATGAAAAAAATTTGGTTTCAAAATGAGGGAATAGGGGATGAAATTCTGCACTTCATTTAATTATCTATAAAAACTTTTGTTGGTTTCCTTCATTTAATAATTTATATAATGAAGGGGAAGGTTAAAGAGGGCTTCATGTGGTCTCCATCACCATGCATGTACTTGCAACAACTCAAATTTCATAAAAGCCTTATAATAGGATTTTAGGCCATTAAAGAATTAAAACACATAAGATTAGATAATTTGATAACTATGCAGGATGAGATTTATTTCAACTAGCAAACCTAAAATGAGCCAATATGAAACAAAAATAGCTATAGGATGTAAAACTGAACAATAGATCCCCAAAAATAAGTATATAAGCCTAAGATAAAAAATTGAGTTTACATAAGTCCATTGACCTAGTTTAGGATATCTTTTGAAATTGGTGTTTTAAAATTCATGAATTAGACAAAGAAAGCTATGGCCTTACAAAATTTGGTTCAATATGGCTTTGTTTTCTTAGAAGAGCTTTTGAAGTGTGTTAAGATTAAATCCCTAATAAGAATAAAATTAGAAATAAAATAATATTATTTTAATATAATAAAGGATTTTTGAATTAAATTTAATTAGGTTATAGGATAATTACAAAAAGTGTGAAATATCTAAAATGTGCTAGATTAAATGACTAAAATGGCCATTTGCATAAGCATTGAAAAGAAAAGACTAAAAATACCTTTTTATGTGTAAATTATTTTTTTATCCTTAAGAATTAATGGTCAACTTGGCTTACATTTCAAATCTAGTAAGCCAAATGGCTTAGATTAAAATGGCTTCATCCTTCAACTTTTTATTATCTTTCTTATCTCCACCTTCACTTTGTCTTTTCAAACTCCATTAAAGAAGCTTTAAGCACTCTCTATCCTCATCTCTAGGACTTTCTTCCAATTTCTTTGATGTTTTGGCTTGCCTTACGCCTTTTCCTAATGATTCTAAGGTTTCTTTGTAGGAAGAAACTTAAGGATTTGGCAAGGAATCAAGAAGATGAACTTTTTCCTACTAACCATCTTCCATTTTTTGTTTTGTGTTATCTATGTTGGATAAAATATTTAAATATTTCAAAAGGGGTTATCTCTTTATCTTTGACCATTTGACCAAGTCTTCACTTAATCTTCTAATGTCTTTCTTTTTTTCAAAAAAACCATCACCTAGTATATCTAAACTAAAACCACCGGCCAACTTTTTGATAAGTGTATAATATATTAGCATATTTTTCTTTAACTTCTTTAGCCTATCTTCCAACATACTCTTTTGCTTATCTTACAAATAAAAAGTTTCGCCACAAGAGAAAGCACATCAAACAAAAAACATCAAAAGCAAAATCATTTCTTTCTATTTTGTGCTTTTCATTTCTCAAAATATAGATGGATTTATTTTTTCTCATCATACTTTATACTCTGTTGTTCCTATTTCTAGCTATGAGTGTACACATCTAGAGAGTTTGTTGTATTCTAGGAGGTTGTTGCATCAACACTCTACATTAAAGAAAACGGAATAATCCTTAAGGATAGTATCCTACATGTCTCATACAATTTTTATTTCAACAATTTTAACTACAATATCAAGGATTATGACTTATACAAACTCTCAAAATATTGTTGGTGCCTTTGATAATGGAACACCATCCTCAACCATCATTGCCACAGCTAATATCGCTACTGCTCATACTGCTTCATTGGCCCGTGCTTTGTCTTACGCTAGCCATTCACAAATATCTTCAAAATTGAATTGTTCAATAGCCAAAACTTTAAGTGAAGGTAGAAGTGCATCTCATCTAAACTAGATATTCCTGGAATTGTCAGAGCTTTGATAGATGGAAAACCACAACAGAATGCGAAAGCTTAGCTCTATGCCTATAAGGTTTGCCATTACACTATTTTAAGCAGTTTATCTAATGATTTATTTGATGTTTATTATAGTTACAAGAAAGCAAAGTCAATTTGGGAATATATAATCTTAAAATATACTACTAAAGATGCTTAGAAACAAACATTTGTCATTGGAAATTATTACTATTAGAAGATGGATGATGAAAAGGAGATTAAAATCCAAATTAATGAATATCACAAACTACTAGAGGACTTGAAGGCATAAAATATCAATTTATAGGAAGAATTTGTTGCTAGTCTATTTATTGAAAAATTGCTAGACTCTTGGAATGACTACAAGCAACAACTCAAGTACAAGCACAAGTATATGACATTTGGAGAATTAATTACACACACTATAATTGAAGATACTAACCAAAAGGAATCTTAATTTACTAAGGCAAATTTATTTTCCTCAAAGGCTAACTTGGTGCATGACAATCCATACCAAACAAGGTACTCTAAGAAATCTTTTTTCTCTAGTACAAATAAAATTGATTACAAGCTTAAACCTAATATTTCCCCCTTTAAGAAAAAGAAAGGGAATTTCTTTGTTTGTGGCAAGTAAGGCCATTATGCTTCACAATGCAGAAAGAGAGTGAGAAATGACAATTCTCCAAAACCAAAAGCAAACTTGCTTGAAGGAGATGAAATTATTATTGCGATCATTTCCCAAATTAACATAATTACTGATCTGAAAGATTGAGTGGTGGAATCTAGTGCCATTAGGCACATCTGTACTAACAAAGATGCCTTCACCTCTACTTAATAGCAGGAATTGAAGAAAAACTACTCTATGTTAGAGACCAAGAATTGCAAAAATTTTAGGAAAAGGTTAAGTCCTTTTGAAGCTTACATCTAGCAAGATACTTGCTCTCAATAACATGTTGCATGTTCCCAATATTAGAGTAAATTTGATCTCTATATCATTATTAGGAAAGTGAGGGGGGTTATGGTTTCATTTAAAGTTAACAAAATTGTAATGACTAAAAATAATATGTTTGTGGGTAAAGGTAATTGTAATCAAGACTTATTTGTACTTAATGTTCAAAATGTTATGAATGAAAATGCTTCTAGTTCTACTTACATGGTTAGTTCTACCTTTTTTTATTGATTCTTATAATTTATGACATGCTAGATTAGGATATGTGAATGTTTCATATGTTAAAAATATGCAGACTCTAAACTTAATATCTGAAATTAGTTCAACTGATAATAACATCATATGTCAAATATATGCAAAAACTAAATTAACTAAGAGATCATATGTATCAATTGAAAGAAATTCAGAATTATTAGAATTATTTTATACAGAATTAGGTGATCAAAACAACAATAACTAGAGGTGGTAAAAAATATTATGTGACCTTCATAGATGACTTTTCTAGATATATTAAAGTGTATTTATTTAGGAACAAAGATAAAGTTTTAGATATGTTTTTACAATATAAGGCTGAGGTTTAAAATTAGTTAAATAGGAAAATTAAAAGAGTTAAATTAGATAGAGGAGGAGAATGCATAATGTTTAATGACTTTAGTGAAAAAGAAGGAATAATATATGAAGTTACACCTCCTTATTCACTAGAATCAAATGTGGTAGCAAAAAGAAAAAAATAAAACATTAAAAGAAATGATGAACTCTATGTTAGTAAGTTCTTCTACACTTGATAATTTATAAGGAGAAGCTATTTTATCTACATGTCATATACAAAATAGAATGCCTTATAAAAAAATTGGTAAAACCCCATATGAATTATGAAAAGGGTTGCACCTAATTTAAAATATTTAAGGATGTGGGGGTGTGCTAAGTTTATGTTACCTAAACCGAAGAAAAGGAAAATAGGATCAAAGACTTCTAATCATTTGTTTATTGATTATGCACAATATGGTGTTGCATATATATTTCTTGTTTTAAGGAGTGATTTACTTGATTGCAACATTATAATTGAGACAAAGAATGTTGAATTATTTGAACATATTTTTCCATTATCTAATAAAGTTTCTCATACACCTAAGACATCTTCTACTCCAAAAAATATTTTTGAGGAAACTAATGAAAATTTAAGAAGTAAAAGAGTAAGAAAAGAAATAACTTTTGGGAATAACTTTTACACATATCTTGTTGAAAATGATCTTTTATCTTACTCTGAAGCTATTTCTTCTTCTGAAGCAAAATTTTGAAAAAAATAATACAAATTGAAATTGACTCAATTTTGAAAAATCAAACTTGAGAACTAGTTAATTTACCCCTAGAACAAAACTAATTGGTTGCAAATGGATTTTGAAAAGAAAATTAAATCCTGATAGTTCAATAGATAATATAAAACAAGATTGGTTACAAATGGTCTTACACAAAAATAAAATGTAGATTATCTTGATACATTTGCACTAGTAACTAGGATTTCTTTTATTCATGTTTTGTTTGCTTTAACTTCCATTTATTAAATTGTTGTACATCAAATGGGTGTTAAAACTGCTTTTTTTAAATGGTGAGTTGGAAGAAGAAATTTATATAATGGAACCTAAGGGATGTGTAGTTTCTAGTCAAGAAAACAAAGTTTACAAATTAAATGAATCTTTATATGGTTTGAAACAAGCACCAAAAATAGTGGCATGAGAAACTTGATCAAATATTGTTAAATGATGGATTTTCATCCATGGAGATGGATAAATGTGTATATATGAAGTGCATAGATGGTGGTTGTATAATCATTAGTTCGTATATTGATAATATGCTCATTTTTGGAACTAGTCTTGATTTAATGCATATTACAAAACAACTCTTAGCTTCCAAATTTGATATAAAAGATATAGGTGAAGCTAAATTTATTTTAGGTGTTAAAATTATAAGGAATCATAGTGAAGCAATATTGTCACAAGAATATTATGTTGAAAAACTTCTTAAAAGGTTTGGAAATTTTGATGTAACACCTGTGAAAACTCCTTATGATGCTAACACTCAATTAAAGAGAAATTTGGGTGATCCTATTGCTCAATCTAAGTATGCTCAAATTATTAGGAATCTAATGTATTTAATGAATTTTTCTAGATGTGATATAGCTTATGTTGTATATAAACTAAGTAGATACACTTAAAATTCCAATCATGAACACTAGAATGCATTGATCATACTAATGGAATATTTGAGACGTACCATAAAATATGATATTATGTATAGTGGATTTCCCATTGTATTAGAAGGATATAGTGATGCTAACTGGATCTTTGATTTAAATGAGACAAAATCCACTAGTGGTTATGTGTTCACCCTTGGAGGTGGTGTAGTTACTTAGAAATCATCCAAGTAAATAATTATAGCAAAATCCACCATAGAGCTAGAATTTGTGGCTATTGAGATGGTTGGTAATGAGCCTAAGTGGTTAAAAGACTTCTTAGCAGATATATCTTGAGGAATGAAACCAATACCTTCAATATCAATGCATTATGATTGCAAGTGGCAATAGCCATTGCAAATAATGAATCCTTCAATGATAAGAATCATCATATTCGATTAAGACATGATGTTGTAAAGTAATTGCTAAAAGATAGAATTATTTCCACTGCTTATGTTAAGTTAGAAAAGAATTTGGCCAATCCTCTGACTAAACCTTTGGGTATGAAACAAGTATAAGAAACATTGAGGGGAATGTGATAAAAGCCAATTTAGGAAATTAATAATGATGGTAACCCAACCTTTATGATTAGAGATCCCATGAATTAGGTTCATATTGGTAATAACAAGTTATTTATTGATTCTAATAGCAATATAAATTATTTAAGCCCTTTCTATGATGTGTGATTAATATTAAACTGCAAATTACAAGGGAGGGTGAGTTAAGCTATTAATGAATTCTATGTGATTATAGAGTAATGCCTTCCCCTATGAGATAGTGGTGATATCTCTAGAGCACTCATAAATTACCATGCTTGCTCATGACCTACTTGAACAAAACCACATTGAACAACAGAACTATCAAGAGAAATGTAATGTGATAGATGAGAATTTCAGCTTACAATAAGCTTTATTGGTTCATAGAAGTTGTAAACTTCACCAATATTTCTATAAGTTATGTCTTATCATATCTAAATTTGGTTCATAGTCCAAAAAAATTAGATCGATGTATTCACTTTTATTCAAAGCACCCAACAAACTTTCTTTAATTCTTAACATTTTGAAATAAGTGGGGATTGTTAGATAAAATATTTAAATATTTCAAAAGGTGTTATCTCTTTGTCTTTGACCAATTGACCAAATCTTCAGCTAACCCTAATATCTCTCTTTTTTTTTTAAAAAATATCACCTGGTATATCTCAATCAAAATCATTAGCCAACTTTTTGATAAATGTGCAATATATTAACATATTTTCTTTAACTTCTTTAGCCCATCTTCCAACATTGCTTTTACCTATCCTATAACTAGCAAGCTTTATCACAAAAGAGAGCACATCAAATGAAAACCATCAAAAGTGAAAAGATTTCTTTCTATTGTGTAATCTTCATTTATCAAAATGTTGCTGGATTTATTTTTTTTCTTCATGCTCTCTACTCTATTGTTCCCGCCCTTGGCTATGAGTGAACACATCGAAAAGGTCTGTTGTATCTTGAGGGGTTGCTACATCAACACTTTATAGTAAAGAGAGCGAAATAATCTTTAAGGATAGTGCCTTACATGCCTTGGACAATTTTTATTTCAACAATTTTATCTATAATCTAGACTTTCTCTACTTCACAAGGGTATTAGATCTACTTCCTAAGAATTTTAAATGATTCTTACTTTCCCTTGAGTTAATTTATGGTCATTTTTGCATATATATATAAGTATATAAATATTATTTTGAATGTGGTTTAGTTGTTGCTTGAGTTGTCAATGAGATATGTTTGGCTCACTGATCATAAATTGACAAGAATGGATCGACTCTATAAAAATTGTAAGCTACTAAAATAACAATCCAAGTCATAAAGCTTATAGTCTATGGATTTAACAGCTTGCTCATGGAACTTTTTCTTTTTCTTTTAAAAAATCGTTTTAAACAATTTTAAGTCCAATTTGACAAATTTTCACTTAATTCATTCTAAAATCATAAACTTATAACATTCTAAATGCTAAAAAAACCTATAAATAATAATAAAAACTTAGAAACATTCCAAAACCTATCACCTATCCATACCATAAATGATTCATAGCATATGCCATATTCATACATAATCCAGAAGCTATAAAACTACATAAGTAGCTTAAACAATCCAAATTCTAATTGTTTTAGATAACAATCCCACATGACAAAAGCATCACAAATCTAATTTTTGTAACAAATTGGCTCATGACACCAAAAGATTGAAGAGCCACCATATTAATTTGATATTCTTTTCCAAATTTCTTGCATTTTCCCCTAAAATTGCCATCTTCCTCTTAATAGCTTCAAAGTATTTCTAAATTTCAAAGTTTTGAATCGTTTGACCTTAAGCTAAGGAGGTGCTTTTGCACTTTCCATTATGCAAATAATTAAAGATTTTAATCAAACATCAATGATTCAATATATGTTTAAATTAGTATAAACTAGCAATCAATAATTTTCAAATTAGCAACGTATATTAAGCAAGCATAAACTAATTGTCAATGATTTTCAAAGCCTTTTCCTCTCCATCCTTGTCAATATAATTTAAGTCTCCCTTAGGCAATGCTTAATCCTCATTATTCTCTACATTGCAAAAATTATTATAATGTCAATAAATAAGAAAACAAAGAGATTTTAAATTATTATTACTAACTATAGACTTTAATAATCACCTTTTTCATAACCATTTAGTCAATTCTAAGTACAAATGTGAGCTTGAAGGTGATAACTAAGCATTAGACATCGATATTTGGTGAAAATACCAATACTAAAAGATGATTCCAATGCAACCATAATAATTAGAAGGCTCAAAATATCATAGGCCATATTTGATAGACCTCCAAAGCAATACTTGTGACTGTCCAATATTGGAGCACATCTAATTTCTCAAAGTAATTAAATTGCAACTTTGGCTCATCCAAATACATATGAAAATTATACCTTTAATTTCTTGTCACATGTTGGCTTTCATATTGCATATATTCCTAAATCATTTAAGAAATGGAGAGAAACATAATTAAACCATGTAATTGATAATGCAACATACTTGTCAAGTTACATAATAAAATAAAAACTTGATTTACATCATCAAATATGTTTAAGTCAAAGGCAATTCCTCCTTTGGTGTTCTTAGGTGGTAGAATGGGTGATTGAATTTGAGGACTACTTGCACTTGATTTGTCACAAAAGTTATTTTGGTCATGTTGACAATGGATTTTGGTTTTGCCTAAATTTAGCCAACTGGAGAAGTTCTTTTGAACATAAGCTACACTCTGGTTGAACAAATGTGAAGCAATGACAGAAAGCCTGGGAGAAGAGGGGAAAGTCGGATGAGAACAAGAAGATTTTTAATGTGATTTGGCCAAATTCGGGCAGTACCGGACCCTACTTTCATGATAATGTTATTGTTTTGAAGAAGATTCTATAGAGTTTCAATATAGTTATTTTAGCTTGCTTACAATGGTATCCCTCCTCCTATTTATAGAGGTTAGGAGGTTACAAATGTAAATTTACAAGTTGTAATTCTATTACATCAAACATTAAATGTACCAGACAGGATGAATTTCCGTAGATTAGCTTCTGTAGGTTACTTTCTGTGGGTGGGACCCTTGTCTGTCTACTAGGCTAGATAGCTAACACGGGCCGATCTAGTGTCTCACTGCACTGAGCTTTTTGGCTGTATTGCATTTCGTGAGCTGTCTTTGGCTCAGGGTGTTAGTCTGGATGGGTGCCCTAGACCAATTTGATTGAGTTCTAGCGCATCCTAGACTATACATTCTGTGCATTTAGATATAA